>QHHG01000212.1:0-162292 GCA_004367055.1 Fusarium sp. NRRL 66335
TTTCGTGAGATATTACGGTACATATTTGTGAACCCAATAATCATATTTGGTGCAGCCACTAGCTTGGTGCATATGCGGGAGCCAGCAGACAGCGAAAAGCCGCTGACGTACGGCTGCACTTACCTTGACACGCTACAGTTTATAGTTCACCCTCGCCGCCTACAGGAAACTTTCAGTCGTGCTTTCACACTTCACTCACTTTCCCACTGAACGATTGAAGCAGACGAGCGTCAACACGATCAAAATGCAGCGAACCACTGAGCTGATGAAATGTCGGGAAGAGCTTGATAAAAGACCCGACACTAATCTCGAAGATTTATGGAAACAAACAAAGGTTAGTAGATCTTGACAAAGCCCGAAACAAACAGCTTACCACTCCTATAGATTAATTTTAAGGAGCAGACAGGTCACGACCTCGATGATCGAATCCCTATCGGTAAACTGGAGCAGAAGGGCAAGGAGGTGGATAAGATACAGGTTTCTAAAATCAAGAATGCACTCGAACGAGCCAAATATATTTTTGCAAAAGTCTTCAAGGTAATTTGGAACTTTTGGGAGTTCTTCCAGCCTGCACTCAAAGAGATACCTTTCGCAGGGGCAGGCGTCGAGTTTCTGGCTAAGGCTATCGACTTGCTCATTCTGGCTACTCAAAATTATCAAGCGATCTACGTCAAGGCTGCCCAGCTGTTTGAACACGTGGGATTCTTTTCCATGAGATTCGAGATGCTTATGGAAGCCGAGAGCGAGGGCGCTCGATTGCATCCAAAATATGTGAGTCTCTTCTCCGCTGTGTGAACCCTACTACTACCACTTTCGATTCCGCGAGTAAGCAACTGAAAGCTGATCGTGCTGTTTTAACCACAAAATAGACTCAGTTTCTTCATACCATCATGGCGCATATGGTAGACTGTGTTGCGTTATACATCAAACTGAACTTCAAGCCAAAAGTGGCCCCCCACGAGTCGAAACGCCAACAGATCAAGCAACAAATCAAGGATAAAACGCAATTCGTCGGGCAATTCCTCAACACAATGGCAACGGGAGACGATGCAGGTGTGGGTGAGCAAATGGTTAAACTCCAGGATCTGATCGAACAAGAAGGCAGGCTCTCGACCGCCCTCATTCTAGCATCTGTCCTCAAGATCCACAAGGATGTGGGCGCCGTTCGCACGTCCGTAAGCACCGTGATGGACAAGCTGAGCCTTGTTCACAATAGCATTATCGAGTATAGCACCTCGCTCACCTCGCAACACGTCGACAAACTTAGGGCATTATTATATATTACTCATGAGCCTTGGAACGATGCCTTTCGTGCTTGTGCAGAGCGCTGTGTAGTCGGAACAGGCGAATGGCTTCTCCTGGACGACAAATTCAATGCCTGGGTAACTATTCGAAATGATGCTCCCCACATTTTCGCAATCGAAGCCGGATCGAACTTCGGGAAAACTTATCTTGCAACAATCATCATCGCCCATCTCCACAAGCAAGCTTTGGAGAATAAAACACACTCCGTTGTTGCGTTTTACTACTTCAACAGTGCATCCAAGGATCTTACAGCTGCTGCGGTTGTAAGGGCAATTGTATTCCAGCTCTGCACGCACAATACGCGGTTCTTCGATTATGTCAGAGGTCTTCCTAAAACGTTTTGGGAAGCTATTACTCGCCCGGCCCGTGATCTTTGGACTAGCATCATCGTGGAAGTATCCTCTCGATTCACAGACTTGTCCGTTTTTATAATACTTGATGGCTTGGAGATGCTGGAAAATGAGCAGCTACAAGAACTCTCTACTGTCTTGGCAAGCACAAACAAGGCAAATCAGGGCATGCGCATCTTGCTTACTGGCAATACTCGCTGTTTAGAGTCGGTTTCCCGAAGTGTCGGTCACACCCTTGTTAAGATTGCTCTTGACAATGCATACCCTCATCGAGGTGACGTAAGTCTTGTGGCCGAAGCCGAGCTCGCTCGCTGCGACTTGTTCTCGGATGAACTTGATGATCCCGAGGTGCGTGAGTGTATGACTCGCACCCGCAACAGTCTGGTTCAGGCGGTGAGCGGCGACTACTATCTGCTTCAGTCGCAAGTCCGTGAGATCCGACACCTCTGGTCAATAGGTGAAATCGACCGAGTACTAAATCGAGCGGTACAGGGCCGCAAGGCCACTATAGAGCGCCACTTGTCCAACCTCGCAGTTAGGGTATCTGAGACAGAGCTTTTTAGATTAAGAGATGGACTTCATCTTCTGGCTGTATTGGATATATTGGACGCGCCGATGCCGCACATTGTTGTTCTTGGGCAGTACCTTGCTAGTGGACGAGACTCCGCCACAAGCAGGACAAAAGTTCGAACTGCTTACTCGGGATTGGTCTCCATTGACACTGAGGGTTATCTCTCGCTTGCAACAGATGAGATGACCCCGTTCCTGATGCCAGATATGAAGGCGAGCCAGGCAATTGCCAGTCAAACTCAGACGGTCAACATCAAACAGGCGTTCCATGCCACTTTCAACCCAATATTCCTTAAAGAACACGGCATAGATGATGAGTTTCTCGACTCTCGATCGCGCCTAAACCACCTAGCAGGCTTCAAGGTGGAGCGCAATGTGGCCAAGGCTAAAGTCGCTATTCACTTCATTGACTGCTTGTCCGAGATATCCACCATACAACGCAAGCAAACCAGCCACGAAAACCATCCGTTACACAGCCTCTCTACCTTTGCGAGAGAGGTACTGCCCAAGCTTCTTCACCACATTGGCACATCTCAGCTGGTTGGTCCCGAGAGATTCAATCTCGGCCTTCGAGTTACTCTTTTATTCTTCGAGGATACCATGTTCGATGTTTTCTGGCCGTTGGAAGCTTTATCGCAGGCCGTAACCACCTGGGGAGAAAACCAGCAATATTTCAATGGTGTGTATCGTATCCTGAAGCACCCTGAGATCATCAAACATCTCGAAGGCGAACCACGGAGTAAATCCTGGGCGACAGAATTACAACAGATGTCGAAAGCTAGCGACTTGCAAGTGGCGGTAAGCAAGATGGTCGCCAGGAGATGGTTGCTCAGTAAGTCATTTTGGACACAGGACGACATACGCAACTTTTTCCTGTGGTTCTCAACCGTCCAAGAGTTAGGTCTTATCTTCGAAGAGAAGGAGGTGGTTCAAGAGCCGTACGATCGGAACAGAATGACTGGCTGGTTCACTCCAGCAAATTGGGAGAAGATAAAAGCATGGGTGTTAAGAAATGTTCACATCGATGAAGACCCCACCAGCTTTGATATCCAGAGGGCTGCGGTTCTCCTTGCTTTTGGAGGCAAGAGTAAGGAACCTGCTGAGATTCTCAAACCGTACCGCGGAAAAGATTGGCGTGCCAACGCATGGCTTGCTGAAGCAACGTCCTTGCATTATAAATTCGCCGCTGCGTATGACGCAGTCGAGCAGTGTCTAACCCTGCTTCTTGAGTTCGACGTCGATGAAGCGACAATAACCAAAGTAAACGATTGCTTCCTAGACTGGATGTACCATTGGCCCAGTTTCCCCAGAGACATGCAAATTAGGGAGAAGATGATAAAACTCAATGAGCAGAAGCCAGGTATTCTGTCTTCATTCATGTGGGCTCAAACTTTCGAATTCGCTTTCTACGTGAAGGGGCGGGATGCGGGATTGGACTTCTTCCAGGCGCAATATCAGTCCAAAAAGCCAACGATTTGCGAGATGTTTATTCGTCAGGCCTCATATCACTACCTGCACATCCCGCTAAGTCGAACGCTTAGTGACGATCCAGAGCGCAGTCGTCTTCGATATCTGTGCGGTATTTACAAAGACGCCATTGCGTTTTGCGATGAGAAACCAATGTTGTCTCCCCATGATATGCATAGGGCACGCGTCAGGCTTAGCTACTGGCTCGGTCGCCTCTTCTTCGTCTCTCAAGGCAAACCCAAACTCAACGAAGTCATCGCAAGATGGGAAGGATTGTTGAAGGACTTTTGCCTCAGCCCTTCGACTAGAGACCTTGATATTCTTATCCCTATTATCAAGCATCTTTGTTCGGCCTACATCCAAGTCCGGCGGGGGGAATACACAGACATCGAGGCTGATCACATCATTTCGCAGGTAATGAAGCTGCACAATGTGACCCGCTCCTGGCAGGAACCCATCGCTCTCAAGCTTTATTTTCGTGTATCACTATGTCTCGCCCGTATCTATGTGGTGCGCGGTGAGACTGCAAAAGCGCGCGGAATCCTGCAAGAGCATGCTGATTCGGCTTTTTCTATGCTCTCGCAACGCAACAACGTACCGCTGTTCGGCATCGGCTGGCTGTATCTGGCGTCCATCCTCACAGTACTGGATCAAGATGACATACGGGAAAAGTGGGCATGGTCGAAGTTTAGGCTGCTGCAGCAATGGCGGCGGAGATGCAGATATGTTAGGGCCATTAAACGCGGTGACAACCCATCTCTGGACATTGCAATCAAGCAAAGAATTGATGCTATCAAGACCAGCGAGGAATACAATTGCTTCGACAGCATAAAAGGGAGAGATCCTATTGATTATACGTCGGCGAGCGAATTTTACCTACCGTGGTTTGCGACCATAGTCTGCGACGGCCAGGACTGCGAGGCGACGCCGAAGACGACGTCAGGCCAACCAGCACCAATCAACAGCGAGCCCCTGCAAAGAGTGGATGGAATCACGCCCAACAGTATCTCCATACCTGCCCCGAGGGTAATTTTCAACAGGGTTATTTTCCGGGTGTGTAGAGATTGCATGCTATCCAAGATGTGCGAAACGTGCTACTGTCAGCTAGAGGAAGGCTTCCTGCCGCCCATGGGATGTAGCAAAGACCACAGTGCTCTAATTGTACGTGCCGTGTATGATGACGATAATGACGATAATGACGATGACGTAAGGGACATCGAATTGGTTGACGCAACTCCATGGGAGGTTTCTGATAAGGATATGGAGATCGTTGCTAAGGAGAGTAAAAAGTGGAACACAAATAGCTATTTTGGATGAGGAGCTTCCTATATGCTAGCAGCTGAGATAATACCAAATTCTACAATCAATGCCGGAATGACTTGAAGTTCGTATACTATGCTGAACTGCTGAGGTTGGCAACCAATTTTTAGTGTTATTACCCCTGTCTAAACAAAAACAGACAGCATTGGTGGGTCGGATATTTAGGCGCCACATGGGAATGTAACGGAGGATGGCCTCCGGCGCCGCGTATAAAGTTAAAGTAGGGAATGCCAAGACTGACCAGTCAGGCAAGTCCGTTGACCGCTTGCCGACAAGCGAACTCACCCTATAGTAGCATGTTAAGGAAATAAACGTCCTTCCATAATATTTGGTTTCAATCAAAAGCTCATTCACTTCTGATAAGTCACTCTAAAAGAACCTAGCATTCTCTTACACGCTGTATCCTACTGAGCGGTCTTCATCCAATCAAGTGACAGTCCACATCTCATCAATCGGAGTTGATTGAATTGTAATATCAGCTGTCGGTAAATATTATTCCTGGCATTAGTTGCTCATGGTAGCTTAACCCCGACGATACAACATGTGTTCCAAACATATTAGCGGTAGTCATTTGGGTACAAGTATGATATGGTTCGCTGGTGGACTCCAGCTTGGGTCACCCTTTGCTGAGGATGGTTAAGATGCGAATTGCGACACCCTCGTCGTGAAGCGAGGGCTCTATAACTGATGGTAGACAACTCAAGGGCTGAAGATGTTTATCTCCCAGACCTATAGCAATAATATTCTACTCTGGAATACCACACTTGTAAGCCAAGGGCCACTGTGTTACTGCGTCCGTCGGGCCGTGGTGTTAAGTCGATTCGTTAACCCTGTGCAGTTTAAGCATTGTCGAAATCACCTGATACATTAGAATCTGACCTTTCGCTTTAACGTGAGTTTCTACCTGATCCTTAGCAATAGAGCCAAGCAATTTAGGTTATTAAAATCAGGTGCTTGTCCAATAAGCGTTGGTCGGAGCGTTTGGGAGATAGAGCACATGAAACGTTTGGTAACGCTAAGGCGAACCTGGCTCAAAACAGCCAATCAACCTCAGGATACAGGACAGGGGACACACTGAGGCAACCTTAATGTTAATATACATGATACCGTGATTGAGCGACGGAGAAACGTGCTGCGGGTGGTCATCTATCGGAAACATTGATCCATGACCAGAACTGCACAACAAAAACTGCTTCGCGGGAAAACAGCCTCCGCGAGCTGCTAGATAGGAACAAACTGTTAATTGCGGGCAAGCAGCCTCCGAGGGATGCCAAAAAGAGACTGCCAATTGCGGGCGCGTAGCCTCCGAGGATCCACCAGGAGTGCAACTGTCTCCTAAAGGGGTCAACAATAATTAAAGTTAAAAAAGTTTATACCATATAAAGTTACAGAGATTCTACCTACCGTTTTCCAATCATTAACTGGGGATTTATCATCATGGTTTCCTATCGCTCGTTATGGCTTCTGGCCATAACGCCTTGTGAGTCGGGACATATTCCGCCTTGACAGTTCACAAAGTGCTAATCTTAACAAGTTATCCAGTTTGGATCTGCCCAGCAAGCAACACCCGCACCTTATACCGATTCCAAAACTGGGATCGTGTTCGACACATGGAAGGCAGCTAGCATGACCTTTGGGTTCAGTTTCCCTGAAGACGGACAGACCACCGACGCCGATGAGTTCATTGGATACCTCGTAAGGCAATACACAAGATTATTAGCTCTCCGTTTTGACCATTTGAACAGAATTGCGCTACTCCAAAAGGGAAGGGCACTGGATGGTGCGGTCTCTCCTATGGTGGACCCATGACAAACTCACTCTTGCTCTTTGCCTACCCCCACGACGGCGAGATCCTTACTGCCTTTCAATGGGCTAACGCCCAAGTCGAACCTGTCGTGTACAAGGGCGACGCTGTTCTGACGCAGATCTCTTCCAGCATCACCGAAGATGGCTTTACTCTTATCTATCGCTGCCAGGGATGCACTTCCTGGTCGCAAGATGGAGAGTCGGGTCAACTGGCGACCACATCTGAGATTGCCGTTCTCGGTTGGGCTCATAGCACCACGGATGTGATCGACCCTGAATGTCCACGTGAGGCTCGCATGCTCCAGCACGACACTCAGAGCATCTTTGGTGGCCAGCTTACCAGCAACAGTTTCAACAGTGAATATGAGACCTGGGCTAAGCTGGCTACTAAGGTAGTCGAGGGCGAATGCGACGGTGGTGGGAGCCCTACTTCCAGCGCCACCAGTGAGCCGACCGCGACCGCTGCACCACCCACTGGAACTCCCGTCCCAAGCGACACATACGATTACGTTGTAGTCGGCGGTGGTGCTGGTGGTATCCCCATCGCCGACCGTCTCAGCGAGGCTGGCAAGAAGGTTCTTCTAATCGAGAAGGGGCCTCCATCCTCTGGCCGTTGGGGTGGTACCCGCAAGCCAGACTGGCTGAAAGATACAGACCTTACTCGCTTCGATGTTCCCGGTCTATGCAACCAGATCTGGGTCGACTCCTCCGGCATTGCTTGCCCTGATACTGATCAAATGGCTGGTTGTGTTCTAGGTGGTGGGACAGCTGTCAACGCTGGTCTGTGGTGGCGTCCCAATCCACAAGACTGGGACTTCAATTTCCCTGATGGCTGGAAGGCGAAAGACATGGCCAAGTACGAGCAGCGTGTCTTTGGTCGCATTCCTGGTACACGTTTCCCTTCAAAGGATGGCAAGCTATACCTCGATCAGGGATTCAATGTTGTCGCTGGAGCACTCAAGAAGGCCGGTTGGAATGAAGTAAACGCTCTTGAGAAACCGGACGCCAAAAACCGCACTTACACCCACCCGCCTTTCATGTTCTCAGGAGGTGAACGCGGAGGCCCAATGGCTACTTATCTGGTCTCCGCCGCAGCGCGAAACAACTTCAAACACTGGACCAATACCCAGGTGAGACGTGTTGTTCGCTCTGGTGGTCACGTCACCGGTCTTGAGGTCGAGCCCTTCGCCGGCGCTGGCTATGTCGGTACCGTCAAGCTTACTCCCGAGACTGGCCGTGTCGTTCTTGCGGCAGGCACCTTTGGTAGTGCCAAGATTCTCCTTCGCAGTAAGTGTTGTCATACTATACGCTGTCAGAATGTAATAATTCTAATCATATTTTACAGGTGGCATCGGCCCAGCTGACCAGCTCAATGTCGTCGCCAACTCTAGCCTCGATGGTAGCTCCATGATCGATAAAGACCAGTGGATTGACCTCCCTGTCGGCTACAATCTTGAGGACCATACCAATGTAAGTGCATATAACAGAATCATCACTTGATTGAGCTAACTGTATGGTAGACCGACACAGTCATCAAACACCCCAGCGTTGAATTCTATGACTTCTACAAAGCTTATGATGATCCTATCGCAGCTGATAAGAAGAAGTACTTGGGTTAGTGTACACAATCGTCTGCAAGTCAGTAATGAAGACTAATTTAGAGGTAGATGGGCGCTCTGGAATCCTGGCTCAAGCTGCCCCCAACATCGGCCCGGTCATGTTTGACGAGATTTATGGCGCTGATGGACGTGTCCGATCTATGCAGTGGACTGCTCGTGTCGAGGCAAGTCTCGGTGAGACTAGCAACAGTAAGTACCACTTAACAGTTGATGCAATGAATCGAATCATATCTAACTCGCGAGTCAGAGTCCATCACCATTAGCCAGTACCTAGGTCGTGGTGCCAAATCACGCGGCCGCATGACCATCACCAGTGCTCTCAATACCGTTGTCTCTGGTAACCCCTACCTCAATGATGCCGATGACAAGAAGGCTGTTGTGACTGCCCTTGACAACCTTCGGAAAGCTCTTTCTGGAGTGGAGGGTCTAGAGTGGCTTCAACCAGCTCCTGGTGTGACCTCGCAGAAATATGTAGACGATGTAAGTGATTGATAAATCTTTAATGCGGTTTATGGAGTTGTCTAATGATACATACAGATGGTCGTCTCGTGGAGTAACCGCCGTGCCAATCACTGGATCGGAACCAATAAGCTCGGCAAGGATGACGGTCGTCAAGGCGGTACAGCCGTCGTTGATCTTAACACCAAGGTCTACGGCACTGACAACCTTTTCATCGCTGACGCTTCAATCTTCCCAGGAATGGTCACCGCTAATCCCAGTGCCTACATTGTCACCGTCGCCGAGAGGGCCAGTGACGCTATCCTAGCTCTACCAGTCTCCAAAGCGCAGGGGCAGTACGAGCAGTGCGGTGGCAGTAAGTGGACTGGCAACATGCAGTGTGGTAAGGGCTTCTACTGCAAGACGCTCAACCCGTTCTATTCTCAGTGCTACCCCGATTCTAAATGACGAGGTTAATATAGACTGCATTGCATCAAGCAAACTACCCCATGTATATACTTCTATTCTAGTTCTAGCACCTTTATACACAATGGCAGACCCTTGGCTAGTGATATTGATAGAGATCCTCTATGTCTTTGTGATATTTACAGTGCAGTGGCTGTGAATGTCTTAATAGCTTTACAGCGCGCTTCTGTTCTGGCTGTTGAGATATACAGCAATCAGGGGGCAACTGACTAAAAATATAATCACATGTCTGAAAGTGCTCTAAGCAGTTTCATTGAGACTTCAGCTGCATTTCGAATCCCCTGTTCATCGCTGTGTCATATTGGAAATGTACTTCGAAGCCCCTCAAGTCCATACAACATTGGCAAGAAAATGCAGCTTGTTGGCCTCAGTAATGCGACATTTGAAATACCGGTCGTATATCCCCTCCATATTCTTGACGCTGCATCTTCTAACACACTGCCGTTCCTGAAACCTGACATCGGCGCCTTCGCCATCGATGTTGCAACCGCGTGATGATGTCGCCCTCTCGAATCAACCTGGGCAGTCCGGGGCCTCTTCCATGGGTCTTGAGGATCTATAGTCGAACTTGGTCTTACTGGAAGGTCAGATCGTGCCGTCAAGGGCGAGTTCCCTCCGAACAGCGATCGTCTCGAAGGCAACGTTGGGGTTGATTCAGGCAGGCATTCTGGTACCCATGTTGTCAAGGCAGTACATCTAGTCAATAAGGAGTAAGAGCACCACGCCTAATGGCCGGGGCAACAGTAAGATTGCCGCGTATAGTTTCACAGAGACCACGGCTAAATGGGGAACAGACTCCATGGCCGTTTGTACGTAAACACAGTTGATTTGCTCTGTCACCGGAATATATTGGCCAGTTCATTGCATCTCAAATTGTCTATATATAAGCTGTTGTATTGTATACATAAATATAGTTCTCCTTCGATAAGTAGCATAATAAAGCCCTGGAGTATATGATAGACACTATTGCCCTTAATACTAAAACTGGCGCTTACATACCAGTGGTAAAGTAAGCTGGCACCACTAGTTAGCATCCTTGCTGTTACCATAACTACTATCAGCATTGGCATCCTATTCCAACTACTCTTCAGAGTCATCGCCAAATAGCTCTTCAACATCCCACTGATCATCATCCTCCTCACCATCATCACCAGCAGCATCGCGCTGCTGCAAAGGTGCGAGGTAGTTGTTGATCTCTTCAGATGTCATCTCGCCAAGGACAATGTCATTCACAAATTGCATAGTCTCAACATCGTGATCCCCGGCCTCCACTTTCTCGGTCCAGGTGTCCAAGGGGTCGAGCGACATAGGGCGCAGCTGGAGTTCGGTCTCGTCAACCTCGTGAGTGAAGTTGGACATGGGCTCGATGTCATCTAGAGTAGCCAAGACCATGCCGGACTCAGTCTTGAAGAACTTGAAGGTAGGCTCTTCCTCACGTTTCTTGAGCTTGCCCTCCTGGACCTGGTAGCCATCGTTCTTGCACTTCTGGTTGGTGCACCACTTCACACCCTTGGAACCAGGGTTTCCAAGTCCTACTCGGATGTTGAAAGGCGCACGCTTCGTCTTCTTGATACGTTGGAGAGCAGCGCTGATGGTACCTCCCTGGCTGTTGTTTTGCGACTTGGGCACACATCTGCTAACCTGTTTGCCATTGGAACGGGTCGAAGCAAAAGGGTACTCATCGCAGGAGCCATACTTGGAAACAGGAGTACGGCGCCCAACACCTTTGCCATTCTTGCCGCATCGGTTGTTAGAGCCACAGCCCGCAGTCCTACGACGAGAGCGCTCGACACTCGCACTCGGCTGGTCGTAAGTCAGCGTGAGGGAGAACGTGGGAGATCCGCAGCGTGTAGCCCAACAGATGTTGGAACAGATCTCCGGGATCTTGTTGCAGAGGAATGTCATGTCAGGGGGAGCGGCTGCAACCTGGGGAGTGGCACCGAGCCAGGCCACAGCGGCCACAAGGATAAGGGACTTGAGAGACATAATAGCTAGATGCTTGAGAGTGTAGAATGTATTCTGATGAATGGAAAGATGGATGATTCTGGTTTCTCAGTCGTTAGCATCAACACGGCAGAGCCATCATGCTTTATACTCGACGGTCATCCCTTTCTCTCCAGGCTGGGAGACCAGAACGACACTTCACCCCCATCAGTCTCCCCTCAAGCCGAGCGACAAAGCCAACAACCATGTCCAGGCCGTGACCGTTTCAACCTTGTAGATTCAGCTCGGGTGCAGAAGAGATAACAATGTAAGCCACGGGAAAATGAGGTCCTTGGCATTTCTGATTCTTCTGGAAAGAAATGCTGCTCTACCTTTCGCGAGAGAAATGCTGCTTGAATTTGTCACCGACCTATTTTTCTACGGTTCAAAGGCATTCCGATACAATTTCCGGTCACGTTACCCCTTGTTCACAAGCGAGGGACACGGCTGAGTATTGTTCTAGCCCTTGGGTACACTGTCAGTATTGTCAGATGTTCGGCTGACTTTCATGGGCTGCGCATATCTTGGCTCTGCAGTGGTACAGTATGCCCCATCACTGCCTTCTCCGCTACTCCACGACTGGACATCATCTATAGTCGGAGATTACCTGTTGGATGTGATTCAGCTCTTTGAGGAAGGTAGTTAGTAAGTAATGGGTCTTGTCTCACAAATTACATAATTGTTGTTGTCATCTTGAGCTTTCAACTAGGATTGGCTGTGGTTGAAAACAACATAGGGCAGGGTAGAGATGCTGTGAGATATTTATATTGGCCCCCAATAGGTCTGATCGCATATAAGGGCTTTGCTTATGTCGACCCGATTCGGTATTTTCTAGCGCCCAACGCGTTATGTAATGGAAGTACAGCACCTCATCCAATCAAACAGATGCTTTACCGAAATAAAGTCATACTACAAGCATCACCAATACGCTTATTGATCTAACAGAATTATTTTAACGGAGGAGGTGCTGTAATCCTGTATTCAACTTATCTCGAAACGTGTTGGGTCCAAACTTGGATACGAGCTAAGCTGATGCCGAGAGATGTATGCCAAGGGTAAGCAGCCTCGGCGGCTTATTTCGCCCCGCTGTCACACGCTTACACAGCCAGCACATTGTCTCAATTGAGGGATTATCCGAGTCAATGCGCAATCAAGAACAGAGAAGGATTCTCAGACTCTTTGCTCACGCCCACGTGCTCCATTCCTGCACCAACTACCTCTCAACTCTGGCGTTGTTTGCTACTTGCGCTTTGAAGGTTGAGACTCTTTCAGGTATCTAACTATGGCGGACGACGAGCCTGTTTCGTTTGATGAGCATGGCGACTTTGATGAATTCAAGGCATACATCACTACTCCGGATGTGACCCGTGAACAGCTTCTCCCACGGCTCGTTCACCCGGAAGCCGACGATGATGAAGCCGTTCACATCGAGATTCACATTGGAAAGACAGCCCAAGAACTTGTTCAACATCATCGCGATACCACCACACCCATCACGAAGAATAGCAAGATTCATCCCAGGCTGTTTATTGTCGTTGATACAACGGACTTGGACAATCGGGGTGTTCTTCTTATTGCCCTTGATGAGTACCACGGTTTCAACGACGCCGTTCGTGGTCCAATTGAGGCGAAGCGCGACGAGCTTATGTCGCTTTCCATTGCAAATGATGACTGGTATACGGCAAGACAAATCACCGACGAAGACAAACCTGAAGCTGTACCGAAGAAGTACTTTGTTGTTTACAACTTGCTTTCTGATCAAGAAGCATTTGACGAAGCGTTTGAGAAGTTGAATAGAGGTCTTTCCGAAGTAAATGTGCCAGACGACGAGAACGACGAGAATATGGAGGCGGATGTTGACTCTGGTGAGGAGGAGGGCGAAGGCAATGATGATACAAACGAGCAGGATGATGATGATGAGTGGGAGGATGAAGAGGAAGTCGAAGATGAGGAAATGGGTGAAGAAGAGGAAGAGGACGAAGAGGGCTGGGATCACTATTACAAAGCCTTCAAGCCAGAGGTCCAAACTCTGTCCAATGTTAAGGACACTCATCGAAGCCGGGCGTTGGAAAACAACCAGGACCCTAACATGTTTGCCATTATCGACGGTGAATATGAAAGCCAAGGGATACTTATTATGAGAATTTCTCCAGAGGAAGACTATTTTAGATGCAAGGGCGATGTTGCAGGAGAGATTTTGAGATGGATTTTCATTAGCTTTATGTCCTGGGAAGAAGCAAAGGCGTTTGTTGCAAGGCTAAACTAGTTCAGTTGATTGAACTTATATAGAAACTCAAAGAAGTAAACTCTCCACTGCCATACGAACTTCAAAGTCGGTCAAACATTGTTCTTCCAGATGACGCCCAAAGAACATCGCTCTCGCCAGTTGAAGTACAATGCATTGTCGATCGAAGATGGGCGGACCCGGATGGCTCCGAGGTCCGGGGTAGTCTTGTCGACCCACACGAGAGCCACCTGTCACTGGTTGTTCCCTACCAGACTAACCTCTTTTTGGATACAGTCAGTTAGCGCTTGCTGACAGAGCAGAGACGGAGCCGGATTAATTATCTCGCGTCCTACTTTAGTGTAGGTTAACTTCTAAGCGTTTTCTATCACCCAATAATGGATTCCCATATAGGCAATACGGACATTACAATAGTTAACGATGCCGACTCAAAAGGCATCGCGTGCTATGACCTTTACTGGGTATATAAGTTGGTACTTTCTGATTGCTGCTGCATTTACTAACTATCAATCATTGCAGGTGTTGGACATGTAAAACCCGGAAAGTTAAATGCGATGAAAGACCAATTGTGTGCAAAAATTGTGAAAGGCGAGGCATAGATTGTGGTGGCTACGGGATCAGGCTCCAGTGGGTACCGGATACATTGGGAGATGCCCAGGCGAGTCCTGTCATACAAGGACGTATTAGCATGAAGCTGGGTGCGTGCGAGCTGTTCCTAAATATTGACTGTTTGTTGACGGCGCCACAGACCGAGATCTACCAGCCTATAAGCCCGATGATATTGACAAGCTTCTGTTAGAAGTTGATCACGATGCTGAGAGTGGTGCGCTGCCTCGTCATGGCCCATTTTCAGCGTTCTCGGTAATTCAGACCAAGACAACACCAATCGATACTGCGGTCACGCCATTTGAGTCTTTATCGCAAGCTAGTATCTCACAGGAAGATTCCCCAAATGAAATTAGCGAGGACCAACAGCCTTCAGCTCAAATAATATCTGGTGAAACGGAGCAAGTCATTGACCTGGAGTCAACACCGGATGTTACCTCCTGGTGGCCACCGAGTCTAGCGAGCTCCTCGTTCTCCTTGATCTCTGCACTAAGGAACTCACCGACCGATGCAAGTAGTGTTGGCACGCTCATATTAAGTGACGTTCAACTTGGAGAAGAGGACTTGATGCCAGAGGGAGAAGATTGCAATGGTGGAGATCACGATCGTCCAGTGCCAGGTACATCACACCTTTCAACCAACACCGATTACCGCATGGTGCGGCAAGTTCATACGACCCTCTTTGGGGATTCCCAAGTTGAGTACTTGATGAGGCACTATAATATTCACGTGGCAGGTGTCCTTGTTCCAATAAGCCATCCTGAGAACCCATTTCGAACCCTCTACCTATCTACAGCGATTGAGGGCATATTGCAACGAAATATGCAGATGGGAAAATCGAGGCAATTGGCCTACACGGCGCTTTCTCGGTCTTTGTTAGCATCCGCGGCGTTTCACCACTGGAAGTGTGACCAGCGACTTGTGGAATATCGAGAAATCGGAGCTAAATACCGATACCAAGCCATTCAATCTCTACGAGATACGATTGAGGAAGCGCCACTTACAGCCAACTACCAGATATTGATGATGGCAATACTGTCTCTTGTGACAATTAGTGTAAGTCATATGCTATGACTAGCCGCAAAGATTCCTAACATGTTTCAGGTTTTGACAGGAGAGGGTGACGACTTTCGTATGCATATCCAAGCGGCAGCTCAGCTTCGAAGTTTGCGAAGCCGATGGAAGTTAATGAGTCGTCCATCTAGACAGCTCAATGAACTTGGTGCCTTTTTGTCGTTAATGTCACGGACTATGTCCTTCAAGCCATCCCCAATTTCTTGGGCTACTACCGGCGACAGCACCCATGTCGCAGAGACCATGATCTTGCAGTCGAACCAATGCTACGAATACGTCTACGGCATCACATTAGCTATAGCCCCGGCTATCAATGAGACTTGCCACCTGGCTGAGCATCTAACTCGCTTCAGGCAAAGCAAGCAAGATCTACCTGACGACTTTTTGGAAAGTTGTGAAGAACTTGGAAACAAACTACAATCATGGCGATTCCAATCTGAAAATATCACATCCTTTCCTGTCAATGGTGACTTCAGGATGACGGTATTCACCCAACAGGCAAAGGCATGGCATGCTGCTGCGCTTATCTACTACTACACTCGCATACAAGATGTTAAGCGAGCGGAGCTTATCCCAGAAGTCGACCATGTCGCCGAATACATCCAGACAGCTGAAGACATAAAATCAACATCGGAAACCGTTGGGCAAGGAGAGTCCATGGCACCGATCACTTGGCCCGCGTTTGTTGCGTCCTGTAATGCTACGAGTAATAGGCGAGACGTGTGGAGAAGATGTTGGGAGCGAATGCTGTGCTATAAGTTGGAGAATGTCAGAAAACAGTGGGATATAGTCCAGCAGATTTGGCAGATACTTGATGTTGCAGAGAGCCAAGGGAAATGCTTCAGCTGGACGGATGCATATGACATCGTGGGCATTAATATTCTGCCCGTATGATGGTTGATATTCTGCCATATCTCGATATCTTACGTTTCTTCCCCTCACTTGAAACCCAAGCTATCTCGCAAGTAATACGGGAGAAGTTCCCCTTAGCGAAAATCATTTACATAGACTACTTCTTGGGACAATTTACGTAATTGTGCGCATATTTGGGTTCCCATCGTTTAATATACATAGACTTTTAACCGGCGGCGGCGACGGAGCGTCGTCCGATCAGCGGAACCGGCAACCATCCTTTTCGTCTTTACAATTGTTGGTTGTGATGTGCAGTTACAAGAGAATGTACTTAGACCGGGGCCGGTTCTCGGACAAGCAGCAAAGCGGACCGGCTAGATCCGGCCCCACATTCGGAGTCTCTTACCTAGTCGTTAAATCCCGAGACATGACCTGTGATAAAGCGTTAGACATTGACTGATTATAACGTAAAAGATGGATATGCAATTGCTGACTTAGCGGTAACTTAAAATGTAGAGTAACACATAATATTGATGCCAGTGATGGGTGAAGACCTCTATGTTTATAAATTCAGTCTTATTTACACTATTGTTCCAGTTGTAACCTTTCAGCTCTTAAACTTGTTTATACTCTATCTTACACGATGTCTTACCGAGAACCCGTCTTTACCACTGCCGCTTGTGCGCCTCTTCCCCAGTTCTCCCAAGCCGTTAGATACAATGGCATGGTTTACTGCAGTGGTGCCATTGGTATCGATCCCGTAACAGATGATCTGGTTCCCGGTACTGTTACAGACCGCGCACGTGTTGCACTCCAGAACCTAAAGGCTGTTCTCGAGGCTGCTGGTAGTAGCCTTGACCGAGTCGTGAAAGCCAACATCTTCCTCACCGATATGAAAGATTTCGCGGCTTTCAATATCGCATGGGATGAGTGTTTCCCCAATGACCCTAAGCCGGTGAGTCATAGAATTTATCTTGTGGATATACAATAGGCTGACAATTGGCAAAAGTGTCGCACGTGTGTTGCTGTTCATCAATTACCTCTAGACACAGATGTTGAAATTGAAATGACAGCAAGTTATTAAAAGAAAGAGATACTAAAGGTCGATCGTACCTGTGTATATAGCATGAATCATTCCACAATAAACAAGAATGCCTTCCATTTAGAAATACAGTGACTGTTCGTTTTATCCGGATGTATTTACCTTCAAGCTAAAATTGTAGAAAGTATAATGAACTATATAGAGAGGTACTAAACCCAAAGATACTACGGTCACTATCCCTAGGGACTTACTGACCTTGTTGAGGAGGTGCGGTTGTAGTCTTGTGGATGTGGGTGGAAGGAAGAGAAAAAAAGCCGGATGGAAGCAAGGAAAGAAGGGCATTTATGCTGTGCCTAAACCTTATGTTTAGGCAGGGTAAAAAAAAAAAAAAAAAAAAAAAAAAAAAAAAAAAAAAAGGTTATATGTGGGCAAAGGAGGTATGATGCCCTTTGAAAAGTGTAATATCGCCGAAAACTTTGAGCTTATCCGATCGATATTACGGCCGATGTGCTGGATCGATTGGATTGTTTCAGGCCTAACCCTGTGACAATATGGTCAAGTGTATTGATGGTTGAAGATCTAGATCTACATAAGGAGACTGATAGACGATCTGTTAAGTACGCATTGCGGGCATCTTATCTACAGATGTCACCAGCAAACCCTAATAAGATAGACTAGCTTGATCGGATCAACAAAGATCCCGAATCTTCCACGCGCCCGACTACTGCTGTACTAATAAAGTGATTCCTATTTGGGTTTATCTTATCAAGTTAATCCAGCCGTCCTTTTCCCGAGCTTCGGTTAATACACGATCGCGTTGCTGGTTATGCCTTGAGGGGAAGAAAAACGTGAGACTCAACCCCACCAAACTTTGGTGGTACAGTACCTGTTCGAGTCCTGTATTTTATTCTCCCCCGAGTCATGCTAACCTTATTTTGGTGGTTGGCAGGAGACTCCGAAGACCAGGACCCGCAGACGCTCAGACTTGTACAAAAGTGGATTAACTGGTAGACTAAATTCCTTGGAGGGTGGGTCGAGAACACATGCATGATTACTTGTCCCAATCCATGAGGGTAAAGGTTGGTGGACTCAGCAGATCAACGAGGGAAGGCAACGAACTCCGAGGAGCAGGAGCTGCTTGAGAAAACCTTGGAGAAAACTGGAGGAGAGCAAGAGAGTACAATCCCCTGCTGCGATTCGCTCATTGTCACAGCAAATGTCCGCCCAAATGTCCGCCCAAATGTCCGCCCACCACCACAATGCGACTTCTAAGCCGCACCCGGCGGTCCATGTCTTCTGCACGCCCATATCCCCATCTATTTAAACAACTGACAGGAAGTTCCAGTTACTGTCACACATCTGACTTCAACAAAACTTATTTTCTGTGCACTCAAAATCAGCAACAATGGTCCGAATCACCCCCTTCGCCGTAGAGCAATGGATGGACGCCTATGAAACAACACCCGGTGTACTTAACGTTGCCGAGACGTGTGCCGCATCGGTCTCTATCGACGATTTGGTCAGCATGGCCAAAGGCCCTGTCAAGAATCCTATCAATACAAGCGTCAAGCTTACATACGGCTCAATCCCTGGTTCTCAGACTCTGAGAGAGCGAGTCGCCGCTCACTGCAGCACTGAAGACGTACAGTTAAAGGCTGAGGACATTATCATCACTCAAGGCGCTATTGCGGCCAACTTCCTCGGCCTGTATACTTTGGTCGGACCTGGCGACCATGTCATCTGTGTCTACCCGACATATCAGCAACTTTATGACACGCCCCGCAGCCTCGGGGCTGAAGTTACTCTATGGCGGTTGAAGGAAGAGAACGGATTTGTCCCTGATGTCAGCGAACTGGCTGGTATGATCAAGAAAAACACCAAGGTATGATGTACAACCTCTAAATCCGACCAGCAGCTAACGTCTGTAGATGATCATTATCAACAACCCGAACAACCCTACTGGCACCCCTATTCCTAACAGCGTCATTGACAGCATCGCTAAAACGGCCGCTGAAAATGATATCATCCTCTTCTCGGATGAAGTGTACCGTCCGCTCTTCCATGGCGGTACCTCAGAGAACACCGAGGTGCCTAGGCCAGTTTCTACTCTTGCACACCAGAAAACAGTTACAACAGGCTCCATGTCAAAGGGCTATGCACTAGCTGGTATCCGTATCGGCTGGATCGCTTCCAGGGACCAGTCCATCGTTTCAGCTATAATACAGGCTCGCGATTACACGACCATCAGTGTCTCACAAATTGATGATCAGATCGCCAGCTTTGCACTCTCTCCTGCAGTACGACCTACACTGGTAGAGAGAAATATCACACTCGCCAAGACAAATGCGAAGATACTCGAAGATTTTATGAAGAAATACCAGTCAGTCTGCTCATGGGTACAGCCCACCGCCGGAACGACAGCCTTCATCCGGTTCAATGATAAGAATGGGCAACCTGTTGATGATACCAAGTTCTGCTTGGAGCTACTAGAGAAGGCTAAGCTCCTCTTTGTTGCGGGCTCTCAATGTTTTGGAGGCCGTGAGGACTTCAAAGGATATATCCGAATGGGCTATGTCTGCGAAACAGATGTTTTGGTTCAGGGTTTGGAAAAGCTTGGTGCTTACCTTGACAAGTTTGTAGTAAACAACTAGATAGTCTATTTAAAAGATACAAATTATACTACAGTTTCGTGTTGAACCTCTTGCCCTCCGTTGGCTACTGGCTTTATTATGCTCAAGTCTCGGCTGAAATTACGATAATAGCTCTACCTTCTAATCTATGTATTATGCTAAGCTCTTGGTTCATAAGCTTCTAAATTGGTGAGATTCTTATTATATATATCCAGGTAGTGCATTCGGCTTTGGACAGGACAGTTCTGATTTCATAGCTTAGATCTCTGCTATAATCTGTAGAGGCGTAACAATGGCCAATTCTCTCTTCCCAAATTTGAGACGTACACAAACATCATAAGTCCTAGATACCAGACAAGAACAAAATGTCGGCAGGATAGTCTTCGTAGATGAGGTGGTTGACAGAGGCAGCCGTAAAGTTGAACTATAGAAAGGTGTAGAGGTCCTGGCTTCCTGGGAAATGTCCATATGCTCTGACCACACCAAAGTTGAAGATTGCACCTCAACTGCAAGTATTGCGCAAAATGGCTGCTTGATGCTGGGCACTTCATGCAGGTCCGGGAGGTTTGTGTATGGATTGGCCTGGCGCCAAGTGTAAGATCGAATGCAGAGACACACAGCATCCGGTTGTGGGGGTAGGACTCCATCCTTTGACGGATCAAAAGTCACGCTGACGTCGATGAATGATGGAGAAATACCCTTTCCATAAGGATGAAGGCGAAGGGGTTCAGGCTGCGTTGCTGTCGCGCCGATAATGCCAGATACTTGCTTAGACAAGTGTTGGCGAAGAGGTTGTGTTGCTTGGAGCGTATATTGTTGGCTCGTTGACGCGATATGTAGTGGCGGGTTCTCCGTCGAACTCGTAACGAATCTTATTATCTTTTTGACTGTCAAGTCGCTCGAGGTACGGGAATCATGAGTAGACCTTAGTTCCACACATGCTTTTATCGCGTATTTGATGTCAACAGTGTCAGGACTCATGTCTTCACGATCCCATCCTCCCATTGTTGGCGGAAGACACAAATGCTGTTCCCTTACACCGGTTGATTTGACCTTGTGCGTACAAGTCCTCGAGTCTGACTGATCAGGGAAGGTGAAATTAAAGGGTACGGTATAAACGTTCCCTTTTATAAACGTTCCCGAGATCATCTCTGGAATTTCAGGGATAACGCAATCGACCTTTAGAAAACGGTGCACAGTAGTAGTTGTTATGCATTGACCAATCGTGCAGATCTTTGTAAGTCCGTTGAGGGAGACTCTGATAGAAGCGGCGTGGAAAGTACTGGTTGCTGAAATGATGAGGCGACCTCGAACAACAGAGCCGGATGAATAGATCTTAGACTGGTAGTATTCATCGAGCTCTATGCTGAGTTGGCAGGCACGTCGCCAATTTTTAAGCTTGGATAAAGACTTGGAGATGCCCAGCTCTCCCAAATTGTGATTCTTCTCCATGACCAACATTTGAGCCAAGGTTATTGTCAAGTCAAGGGAAAAAGTACTCTGTTGGGTTTAATCATGCTGAACACAATTGATAGATAGCCTGTATGTGATATATGTACTCTCTTTGATGAGAGAATATTCCTTCGGAGTCACCTTCCCCACGATTCGTTTCCTCACCTTACTTTGTGCTAGACCCGGTTAGTGAAGCGTCTGTGGGTGTCTACCATTGGCCGCAGAAGCAAAAGAGTTTAATTGACCACATGCAACTAGCTATAGCTGGTAAAAACTAAATAACCCCATTCGCTTCATCATAGCCAAGCCGTGTAATGCTGGATCGGTCATCAAGTCGGCGATAACTAGCGAATTGCCGGTGTTGAATGTTCTTTCTTTCGCCCAGTCTCCCCTTCCGGGGTAACAACATTACTCCACATCTACTGATCGCGTGCTCTTGGCCGGACCGGGGTTTAGTATCTTAATTGATCTTTGGAATAACGTGTAGATGTGTAAAATGGCGAGAGATAATGCGAACGGTTATAATAAATAAAGCCGCACCATTCCCGTCGCTTTCTGACTCCTTGCGCATCCACCCAAAGATTCAGGTGCAAGTAAAGTTAACAAAGTTACATGAGGCATTGTGACTCTTGTTTTTCCTTAACTGTTTTGCTTGGGGTAAGGACGGAGAAGACGCTCCTGCTTATCACTGTTGTCGTCTTTGAAAACGTGAGGCAGTTCGGCTGGCGCGGTTCCGTTCTCGACCCAAGCACAAAGTGCATTAAACGTATTTGTGGGCTGTCCTCCCTCGCCACCCAGCAGTGCAGCAGCCCAGGAACTTTGAATATGTGGTGAAAAGTAACTACCTCGGAGATGGTCTCCTTCGCCTTATTGTAGTGGTGTCTTGTGCTGCAACTTGTTAGCTGGAGATACGAGTACAAACACGGAAGAGGACATACGGTTCCGTGATATCCGAGAATCTTGCCGTTGGAGTATAACGATTTCCAGACGGGTGATCCGCAACAGGTTGAGTGCACAGCTTAACCTTTGTAGTGGTGCCACGAATAGAGACAATACTCGTATATGTATGCTTCCGTGAGGTTACGGCTAGTCTTCAATTTCCGAGGGTTAGCGTGCGGCTGATTACCGAGCCTCCACAAAGTAGCTAGGTTCTCGTTGTTAAGTGGGGATATCTCTACATGGAAAGGTGAATTGGGACAATGCAATAGAAGGATACGGTCAAGACTGGCTTGAGTGGCTCGTGGAGCACTTTTGATACAGATCTCTCCATCATGGAACATACGTAAAGCAAAGAAGAATCTCTTGCCAGGACTCACGACCGCCAATCGGTTTCGATACGAGTACAGAGCAATTCACATAACATCGTCCGATAAAGGTTACATGGCGGATGACGTGAAGTATAGCTGGCCAATAAGTGTGGCAAGGAGTGTTGCAAGAGTACGATATGTTATTATTCTTAACCTTGATACTATGAATAACTCGGGCTAGGGTCTGTATACTGTAAGATTGAGTTGGGCCATTGCAACCATTCTGCCCAATGACTCCCGAGGTGGGATGTGATTGATTGTATTAGATACTGTCCTCCATCGCCAATTATCCAGGTAGATCGATTCCAATGCAGCAGGACTGCAAAGAATGCAAGGATTACCAGTGCTTCTGGCTGTCTTTGCTTCAGCAAATACAGATATTCGTCATCAACATCAAGACAAAATGCTATCGCAGCATCCAACCGTTGTCCGTTCTGCTGTTTCAGTGTTGAATGGAGGGAAAACGCCCGTTGCAGCGCGGATACGGCGTTGCAATACTTGGTAGCTGATGATAAGGAGACGTTTAAATCGATCATTCTATCGAGCATAGCGGTCGCTTGTATTCCGTTCTCGATCGTGGGGAATGCGCCTTTAATTTGTTGGAGGGACGGCCCAAGTCCTGATTGCTCGACTGTGCTCCACGACTGTTTCGTGACAGCGTGAACATCACGATGTAGAGACAGATAGGTGATGAAGCGGTCAAGAACGGCACTGAAACTCTCTCTTGGGCCTTGGAGACTATCGCACAGGACATGAACTCCAACAAAGGAGGAGAAGAGAAATAGCGGCACGCATGATTCTTCTGAAACCTGCTGCCTCTCCTCGTAGAACAAGGTCAGCGCTCTTGTCTGGAGATTGGTGGCGAGTTGATGATATGGTTGCTGGAGGGAGGGAGGTTTGCTCAAATGGAGAGCAGAAAGAGCAAGAAGCTGATTCATCAAGTAGGGGACTCGGAGTGCATGGTCCAATGCTTGAGAGACAACGCTCTCATCGGAGGGGTTGGTCGATGTGATGGTGTAACGATTTGTCACAAGATGATGATAAAGTGCGAAATGATTGAGATCGAATAGATCGCCCCTGCCTAGCGTATCGCTGAAAGGCGTTAAAGCGGAGCTGACAGAGCTGCCAGGGCCAAAAGATGGTAATGCTGGGCCTGGTTGGAAAGAATAAGGAGAAAGACGGGAAGGCGACGGCGTGTGCACACTGGATGCTGCTTGGGAAGTGGACGGTTGATAACCATTGTTGATGTAGATACACATGGAAGCACGATCAGAAATCTTGCAGTTGGCGCAGATCGGTCGAGACTCGTCACACTTCATGTGTCGTTCCTTGCAAGCGCGACAGCCATTTCGAGACTTGCGGTGCGTTCTGCGGGGTTTAGTAAGCCTATCACTGTCCGCGGAAGGCTTCTTAGGGGGCGCCATAGTAAGAATATGCTGTGCAGAATTGTCTGATTGATGGCGTACAGTAGCGAGTGGGAGTGCGGTTGTTCAAAGAAGCAAGTCTAGTGCCGGGGAAAGGGGAATACTCGTATTCTAGTCATTCTTTTGCACGTGATATAAGATAGGGTGAAAGCGAGAACTGGATCGGCCAAGCCGCAACAGTTTCAACTAATTAGCGGTGCCGCTGACGCGCGCTGCCCCCATATCGAGTGCCTATAGACTTGTTTTTCATTGGCCTTCGGTCAGTACCCATAGACGAAGCGTCTCGGAGAAGTCTACGATTGGGCAGTTGCACCGTGTCGATGTCTACCCTGTAACTCGTCATATTGCATGAGGTCACCCAGTGTTGCGTTGGACGTCGCCGGAGAAGCGAGGTATTCCAGCTTCCTTATATGGCGTGCTAGAGCATTTGTGGTTGTGCCCGCAACGGTTACATTAAGACTTCTATCCTTGTCATTTACTTCGGACTGGCTTTTAAAGAGCTAGTCTCTTCTCGCTTTACTTCACTACAACTACAAGCCAGTCTCCAGCAAACCAAGCAACTTTTCTAGTTAAGTTTCTGCCACTTAAGAAAGTTAAACAAAAAAGCTGCTTGGTGTGCTGGAAACTGGCTTGTAATTATAATGAACTAAGTAACTTTGCTACCATCCTCAACTGCTGAGGTTTTGACATCAAGTTCTCCAGTATCGCCCTCGCTGCAATAGTTACTTGCAACTTAGATAGCAGAACAGCAGGATAATAGCTACATCTAATTACAACGAAACAGGCTGTTCATGATGGACGCAAACCCGTGATTAAGTTTTTCCAGCAAAGGCTAGCCCCCATGTTCACCGGCTGAGACTTTAGTATCCAGGAACGGTGGCGGTAGCAGTGGCAGTAGCAGTTATGTAGACTGTGTGGAAGACAGTCTTGGCTGCACACTTCTTTCCGCTCTTAACCTTGGGAAACTTGGTGGGACGGGGGCGACGAGTGCGGTTCTTGCGACCAGTAGGCTTGGTAGTGGCACCATCGTCGGAAGCACCATCGTCGCAGCCCTCGTTGTCACCATCGGCGGGAGACTCAATCTCGCCAGCCTTGGTGGTAGTAGGAACAGTGGGCTTGGTGACAACAGAGGAGGGCTCTTCAGCGACAGCGGATGAGACAGCCTTCGTGGGTTTGGAGAGAACATCGCTGACAGCAACGGGGACAGTGACAAAGGAGGGACGGGGAGCACTCTCAGGAAGAGCGACAGACTCCTCGGCAGACTCCTCAATAGCCTTGGCTGTGGTCGGCTTAGCAGCAGCAACAGTAGAGCTAGCAGCAGAGGGCTTGGCAACACCAGCATTGGCAGACTTGGTAGCAGAGGGCTGAGCAACTGCAGTAGAAGCCTTGGAGGCAGAGGTACCGGAGCCGGAGCCGGAGCCACTACCATTGGACATACAAGCGAAAGAGATCTTCTTCACATCCGCAGCCTGAGCAGGACCATCCAGAGACCAAGCCATGTTGACGTAGGGCCAGCAGATGCGACCGTCAGACATGGTGACCATGTCACCAGCAACGTAGGTGTCATCAGAAGTAATGGCCTGGCCAATCTTCTTGCCCTTGCTATCAACTGCCTGGAACTTGGTACCAGCGAACTTGCCACTGCAGCCCATGGCCTCGTTCTCGCAGACAGGGTTGGAGATCTCCTCCCAGGTGACGAGAGCAGTGGAAGCATCAAAGGCGGCAGCGTGTGCATTGGAGCAATCGTTGGTACCGTCGGTAATCCAGTTGACCTGGCTATCGCCGTCCTTGGCACCCACTTCAGAAGTGGCTTGCTCGCCAACGAGAGTCTTCTTGTCGGACATAACAGCAATAGCGACATTTCGGTTGGTGGTGCGCTGCTCGGAGTGGGTGTAACCATCGCCCATCCACTCGTTGGCAGTCAGATCGATAGCACCGCGGGAGACCCAGGAGAAGATGTAAGAATCGGAGCCAACAAAGCGAGCCAAAGAGCTGTAAGAACCACCCATTCCGCCCATGGGCTCGTTGCTCGCACCGTTGATGACATGCTCGTTGGAGAGCTTGACACCGTTGTTGCTCATGCCTTGGGTCTCGGTGTTCAGCCAGATGGCTCCCTGATCTTCGGCGCAGATGGAAGCGAAAGGAGGTTCGTCGGCAGCCTCAAAGGCGATACCGGTGTTGTGGGAGCAGCCCCAAGAGGAAGAGGCGCCCTGAATCTCCTCAACCTTACCAGCTGGGGTGATGTAGCGGATAGCATCACCGAAGTGGCCAGAGGCAGAGCCGCTGTACGAGGTAACGACGATATAAGCGGCGTAGTATCCAGCCTTCTCGGAGAATACAAGGTCACCGTTGATATCAGGAGAGGCAAGAGCATCGCCCGAGAAGCCAGAGCCACCGAGGAGAGTTCGGAAAGCCTGTTTTCCGTTGGTGTACTTGTACATAACGGGAAGAGGGTCCTTGGCTTCTCCAGAAACGATCTCGTTGGTAAGGAGGGCGAAACCGTCGTTGTGAGCAACGAGACCACCGGCTTCCTTACCATCCTTGATCGTGACAGGAGTACCAACGGCAGCGAAGGTCTTGGGATCGACGCCCTGAATGTGTACGCCAGTACCACTGGCATCGAGGTAGGCGAGGAAAGCGGTCTTGCCATCTGGGGAGACGGCAAAGGGAGTTCGACGATGGTGGGGAAGACCCGTCCAGTAAGCTTCCTTAACGGGGTTAAAGGAGCTTCCCAGAGTAAGAGTGTCGACGTGGTTCTCGAGCGACGAGGAAGTGAGTTGAGCAGCTGCCAGAGCCAGTCCGGCGGCAAAGGTGAGAAGACGCGACATCGCGATGTTAAAAGCACTTAAAGTAGTGGTTGAAAGAGTGTATGTAGTTGGTCAATAAAGAGCGTAGAAAGCAAAGAAACGAATGTAATTGGACTGGACTCCAGGTCAGTCTAACAAAGCCGGCATCAAGTTGAAGGCATCTCTGTTTCTGCTTCTCGAGCGAGATCAATTCTTTTAAACCGCCAAGATTTCCATCGACTCCTTCTCCAGTCAGTTACATAATGTCCCCGGCCTTCCGAAAAGAGAATACGCGGTCTCTGTCCGCGTACTGAGAGAATCCAGTGTTGGGGGTAGCCTGAAACTGGTACTCATTTTAAAATCATACGGGAAATGGATCGCGTGCTTGAGGAAGCCGAGTGGGAGAAACGGGTCGTCGGATACATGATTCCTGCCTCGATGGAAAGAACAACACAGCGACGATGGAACTACTTATTATATCCATTAAAGTATACTATGGGTCTCGCTAGTTAAGTCTGTCTCAATTTATATAGTTTAAATGACATCTTGACATCTATCAGATAACGTGCTAGAATAAAACTCTCTGCGATTGATAAGTAGTTTATCCCACTTGGCTCCGCGCTTGGCGTTCGGCCTATTCTGTCCCGAGGTGCCGTACCGCCGATCACCGGGATGTCGCCCGATGACACATGAAACAGGATGTTTGGTCTTCAAATTTAAGCCTCGTTCCCAGACCACTTAAATATTACCAGTGACTCCGCGCTTACAGCCCAAGCCCTGTCGTTTCCGGTGGGTTAAACCCGCCAATCAAGATCCCGGTAGCGGTCCCTTTCTAGACCCCGAGCTATTCCGTATTTTTCATGACTTTGCGATGGCGCCAAACGTACTTATACGCTGCCAAGTGAATGGTGTTTTTTCTAGTGCTTCAACTATCTACAAGTCTCTGGTAGACATTTCATTCGTTCTTTTTCGCGTCAATACTGTCACTCGTTATCCACTTTCGTTAATTTCTTTCATCATGCGTTTCGCCTCCACCGTCAGTCTTGCAACTGCCGTTGCCGCTACTGCAGCCCATTCCTTCGATTCAGCCCAGTCCGACCTTGATGGCTCGGTCTGGCAGTCCCTTTCGCCGCTCAACGCTCGGTCTTGGACCAGTGTTCCCCGTAACCGTCCCACGAAGCGTCAGTCGGGATGGAATCCTCCCTCGAACCTCGCAGGTGCTCTCAAGGAAGTTTGGGATCACGAAGTCGAAACCTACACCGACGCTCTTGGTTTCAAGAACTACGGTTGGGACCAAGTCATTGCTGGCAAGGGCCAGCTTAATGTCTGTGTCCGATGGGAGTCCAGCGCTTCTGTCACGGCTGAGCAGCGAACCAAGGTTGCTGCTGCTCTGCAGGACTCTTATACCGCCTGGATGAAGTGGGTTTCTGGATGGGACAACTTTCCCTACGGGGACGTCAAGATTAATGTCGTCGGATGGGCTGTCAAGGACAAGAGCCTCCTCCAGGGCTCGACTGACGGCCTCGACATTTACACCGACACCGACGCTGAAGGCATTCCCCAATGCTCCGAGAAGTGCGGTCGCTTCTTCCACCAGGACGGCGACTACAGCCAGTGCCCCGGTGGTGCTGAGCGACACTACGATAACTCCCTCTGGCTCACCGACGGTATGCAGGGCGGTGCTGGTGGTGATTGGGGTCAACGCATCGGTCGCGAATACTTCATGGAGCTCCTTGGCTCCAAGAACATTCACATCCTGCAGCACGAGATCGGACATACCTTTGCCCTTGACGATTTCTATGACTGGACCCCTACTGGCCAGGACAAGTTCATCATGCTTGCTGGCTCTGCTGCTGAGGTCACTGACTTTGATGGTTGGATGCTTCGAAACTGGTGGTACGAGCTGTCCCGGGAGCGTGGCTGGCAATCCGGTGTGGATACTAAGGCTGTCACTGCTAAGCCTACTACCTCCGCTGCCAAGCCTACTACTTCTAAGGCTACTGCCGCCAAGCCAACTGCCACCGTGAAGAAGCCCGTTATTGAGACTACCGCCGCCGAGGCTAACCCGAAGGGTGAGTCTGGTGTCACTGCCGCTGCTTATGCTCAGTGTGGGGGCGGAGCTAGTTACACTGGCCCTACCAAGTGCGCTTCTGGCTTCAAGTGCACCAAGCACAACGAGTGGTACTCGCAGTGCCTTTAAGCACACGTTGAGATCTCTGGAGATCTTGACTTCATCGTAGATATATTTTCAGCAGCTGATAGTTTCACTCCAAGTCGTTGTTGCGTCTCTAAATACATAATTATCTACCTACTCGTATCTTATCTTGTCTTCTCCAATAAACGCAGTTTGTCACCTTCATAACAACACTGTAATTTCGTAATGATGCTACGACTTCTTGGCCTTACAGCCTAGAGGGCGTATGCATAGACTGGTGTGATGTGCCTCACTAGACATGGCACTAGTCTGAAGCTCTGCGAATACTGCATTTGATGGATGTTCCTGGAACCTCGGATTGACCTGAGACTGGGGAGGCAGGACGATCCAGCCAATGTTAGCCTTGCATTTAGTCAACTCGCCTTACCTGGGCTTCCAAGTCAGCCCCTTCAAACAGGTAACGCAGACACGGGATTTGCCGTTCATGTCGTCTTACATCCTGAATTGGTAAGGTGGTTGGTGAGGCTCGGAGAACCCTTGCAAAAGGAAAGGGGTGAATGCCCAGACTTTCACGACACGATGAAAGGTGGAGCACGTAGCTTAAGAGATGAAATAATTTGATCATCTTATGGACTAGGATTTAGACTACGCGTCCTAGGGCGCCCCAAGTCTTGGAGGCTGATTTTTCTGTCGCCCACACCGGTAGGCCGGGCGCACAACGGCGTCGGTCCTTGGGTTGTGACTGTGGATTTCCTCGGAGGGTTTAAGTGGAGTATCGGATCTTATCAATCGCCGACCTCTGGGGCATTCCTTCCTGTAGTACCCGTACGTATCCGTAGAGCTAGGCAAATGACGTCAACTTCTCAACGTTGATTTTTATGGCCCCTTTCTTAATTCTTCACCAATAGCTGCTGCCTGATTTCACTATCGCAGATCTGACACGGACGCTACACCTTTCGAGTCTAGCGTCAGGTCTTTAGACTCTTAGGCGAAGTTACGGTCCGCAGAGACCATGCCAGAAGGCGCAACCCGGATGAGAGCAGAGTGGAGTCCATCTTGGGACGAGTTCTGGAACGTCGGGAATTTGATGAGGATGATGTTGATGTCAGGTCATGGGGCGGCAAGACTAACCCATTGTTCCTGTGAAAGGCAAGTATCTCCTAGCGAGGTGGAACCTGTCGATCAAAACCACTTGTTGGGTAACGTTACAAGATGAGAGGATGGGTCCACTTGACACGTGGGTTTAGCGCGCTCATGACGCGTTATCCGACTTCCAAAGCTGAGCACCTTACCCTACATTTAGAGTAAAAGAAGGCAGAATGATGGCTTAGGCTATCTCTCAGTGTATTTGACACCTTGTTATATACCCATAGAATATAGATCATATTCTTTATGATTAATTACTTGAAGGATATGTTAGAGGGTCACTGGTCGTAAACTGTTTGCAGTTTCTTGTAAAACGTGTACAACTTTTAAGAAAAAGCCCGACATCACATTGCCATTGGTCGACAACGTGAATCTTTGCAACACATATCCGTAAAAATATACGTAACAGATTATTGGCTTCAATCAACTTGGTCTTCAAACTAATTAGGTTTAGCACCCATGAGCCATTTGACATACGACAAGAAGCAAGAACAAACGCATCAGCCACAGTACAGGGTTGGGCAAATGTAGATAAAGAGCTTATCTTATCTTATCTTATCTTATCTTACTCGTATCTAATCGCCCATCATCACTGAAAGGCGCCATGAGAGGTAATCATGCTGAAGAATAAGATGAACAGGACCACAGTACAGTAGCGCAAGTAGCCTAGACAAGGATAAATTTACACATTTAAGTAAGAAGCCGCTTCTGCTTTTACGCGGTTAAGTCATTGCAGATCAAAGGTGGGAGACCAGGCTGGTGGGGTTAGTTGACCTTGTCGGCCCGATATCGACGAAGGTTACCAGCCACATAAATGTCACCAGCCACGCAAAGCTCACCAGCCTCACCTGCCTGTTGGCGAACGTCGCGATCTCCTCGTTTCAAACGTTCAAAGGAACTCTGTATGTTACAGTTACCACAAACCGAACTTTGTGAAGCATACAAAGTCCAAGAGGAAAGAATCACGTTATGCTACGATGGAGAACACTCATGTTCGGTCGGATTGCTGTTGGGCAGGCACTCGTCGAGAACAAGATCAATCAATTATCCACTTACTTTTCCCCAGACGAAATGCCCCTGATGTGTCAAAGACATTCAATCTGCACGTGCAAATTACGAGAAGAAATAACAGTACCAAGTTATATAGAGACATAGGCTAAGAATCATGAGTGGCGAGCCGACTTGTACAGACATGTCAAGGTGGCACTGAAGTAGCGAATTGATTGGAAATGAAGAGATGCCAGCGAGAGTGTATAATACAAAAATCCCAATGTCTTAATCCTTCCCGCCATCGTGCTACTTCGGCCTCCGACTCGAGCCCAAAAACAAAGATTGGCTGGCCAGTGCCCAGTGTTCTCCAACCTCAAGAGAGCCTCCAACTGCGCGATCGTCTCTTCTTGGTCTGCGACCCTCGCGCTGAGCTCTGCGATGTTCCCTTCAAGGCGCTCGCGGATATGCCTCATTCGGATGTCGTGCTCGGCCCGCTGGATGTGACCGGCGTAACTGGGACTCTTCCATCATAGTCTCCTCATTCAATGCGAGGCTTGGTTCACGGCTTGCTCTTGCATCGGGAGGAAATAACCCCCGAGCGGCAGTTGGGACAGTGGGTGGTGCCATTTCGTGTGTTGCTTCTCGATCGTCGGGGAATGATCCCTCAGAGGCAGTGGGAGATGTTGGCGGTGGATTGTTCGTGAGCTGCCGGGAGCCGGCAGGCTGATCTTTGAACGGAACAACTTCGCCAAGGGCGTTGGGACGCATCTCCCTGATATCAGCGTTCTCGAACTTCTTCTGGGCGCGCTTTGCCCAGTTTGTGAGACGGATAGTCGTGAACGGCCATCGGGGGTTTGTCAAAACGGCCACAGTGTCGCGATGGCGCTTTCAGGGCGGTGTCGGTGTCGGTGTCGGTGCTGGTGCTCGAGGGATCGGAGTATCGGGTCTGCCGGTATCTGCATGTTGAAAGGTCAGTTGAGCGCTTTTGGTGCAAGACGGGAGGGGAGATGTTCGTACCGCTCATTTTTGTCCATAACCCCCACGATGTTGGCCCAAGACATAGGGCGACCAGTATCAGTGCCAGCCCTGCCACAAACATGGTTGGCAAGCTTCTGCGTGGATGGAGCGGTGATCAGGCGCTTCTTCCACCAAACCCATTCTTCGTACTCCTCATCAGATATGGGTCGCCCCCGGGAAGTAAAGGCCTGGCGGTAAAGGAGGTTCCAAAGGAGATCGTTATGGATGAAACGTCGTTGGACACTAAGGTCCTTGTAGCTTCCCTCCAAATCCCACTCCGGGAGGACTCGTTGTGATGTGGTTGCTCAGGCGGGCTGCCCACGCTCTGAATGTCAAAGTGAAGTAATTCAACCAAGAGCGAGTGAACGACGGGGTCGCCTTCGGCTCGGCGTGTCGCTCATGATGGTAGGTGTCTGACTCATGGTGGCCTGGGCATCATCGCTGGTGAGGTGTAAAGATGAAAAGAATGAAGGGATTGAAGTGAGGAGAGGAGAGATGAGGAGAGAAGATTTTGCATCTCTTCCTTATGCTGGTCCCCACTTTATCTAAAGCAAAGAATATCACAGAATTATCATTAGCTTACAGTTAGCTGCCAGTGCAAGGCAATTGTAACCAATTATACTGCTTAGCCTTCCTGTTGACGCGTCAGTCTTTTGTCCCTACTAAAACTTGAACACTGTTCATTTCACTGTTCCTTTACTGTTCCTCTTACTTACAATTGCCTCACGAAGTCACCTTCGTGATGACACAATTGGCGCTCTATACTGCTTAGCCTAGTATATTTCACTTAAGAGGTTTAGAGACCAATGTCAGTAGAAGAAAAGAATAAGACTAGGAAGAGACCAGAAAGAAAAGGAGTTCTCAGCACCTGTCCGCATCTATTAACTTGTACTCGAGAGTTACGGGAGGAAGGCCCTGCTGGGGTAGCGCTGGGGGATTGTGGCTCATTGCTTCAGTGACCCTTTTACTGCATACGCGTATTGGCTTAATTGAGCGACGCTGTCCAGACCCTGAACCCTGCCACTACACGCATACTAGCCTGGGCAGTGCAACGCTAAGTTTCTTCTCATCGTCGGACATCCGCGGCATATGAAATGTCCGCACTTGGGGCTTTCTTTAGTGCGCACCGGACTTGAAGCGCCAAGCCCTGTCATCTCCCGTCGTTACATTACCAGACTGGATCGGCACCAATCTACCGGTAATTCTTAAAATCCACTGGGAGAATGTTCCATTTGGGCAATGGCTGTTCACACAAGTTTGCGACAGATTCTAAGTGATTTCTTCTATAGGAATATTGTACATACGCTTTGTGTCGACTATGAGCACCTGACTTCCAGTCACTCGACCCTCGGCACAAGCCAAAGTCTTAATGAAACCCTGCGATCTTAACGAGCCTTAACGAGCTTTAACGAACCTGGTAGTCGGCTTTCGGCACCCACCTAGCAATATGGCTGTTTCAGATGAGTACCCGTGCCCCTCGAACTACTCCATTGTCTATTGTATCGGATCGAACGATTCGTGGAGGAATCAGAGATGAAAGTGAAATGAGAGAAGTACCAAGCTATCGAACGGTCGACAGTTGTACACCGTATTCTAGATTGTTTGTAGATTCTTCAAGGTAGACAAAGCTTAATGACAAGTTTACGGTAGGTGCTTTGTTGCCTTATATAAATATGACATATCTCGCTTTATGCTATAGCTGTATCACTCTTTCACTTTTTCTATTCTCCCATTCGTTTTCCAACTTCTTCACCAGAGAATCTGGCATTCTTTTTTCACCACATTCGTTCTCCCAATATTTACATCGCGCTTCTCCGCCATGCGTCTGCTCAATGCCTTCGTAGCCATTGCGGCAATTATCCCATCAGCCCTTGCTGCTTTGCCAACCGTAGCTGAAGGCTTCGCCTCCAGCACCACAGGTGGCAAAGGTGGCCAGGTCGTTCGTCCCAAGAACAATCAGGAGCTTGTCAATTATCTTAAGGATAACACCGCTCGTATCATTTACTTGGAGCGAACCTTTGACTTCAAGGGCTCTGAAGGGTCCGCGACTGAAACCGGTTGCGCCCCCTGGGGTACTGGCGCCAATTGCCAGCTATCTATCAACAAGAACGACTGGTGCACCAACTACGAACCAGGTGCTAAGAAAGTTACTGTCAAGTATGACAAGGCTGGTCTGAACCCTCTCATGGTTGGATCAAACAAGAGCATCATCGGTGTCGGCTCCAAGGGTGTTATCAAAGGCAAGGGTCTTCGTCTCGCCAATGGCGTCAAGAATGTGATTATCCAAAACATCCACATCACCGACCTCAACCCAAGTCTGGTCTGGGGTGGCGATGCCATTACTCTTGATGGAACAGACAACGTCTGGATTGATCACTGCACTACCTCCCTCATTGGTCGTCAGCACATTGTTCTTGGCACTGGTGCCAGTGGTCGCGTTTCTATTACCAACAACAAGATTGATGGCTTCAGCAACTGGTCTGCCAGCTGCAACACTTATCACTACTGGGCTATCCTGTTCCTTGGAAAGAGCGATGTAAGTTCACACCTTCATATAAACGGTAATGTTGGATCATTCACTAACAAGCAACAGATGGTTACCTTCAAGGGTAACTACATGTACCACATCTCTGGTCGTGCTCCTAAGGTTTCCGGCAACACCCTTCTCCACGTGGTTAACAACTACTTCTACGATATCTTTGACCACGCTTTCGAGATTGAGGAGAACGGTCAGGTTCTCGCCGAAGGAAATATCTTCCAGAACGTTAAGAACCCTCTCAAGACTGGCACCAAGGGACGTCTCTTTACTGTTCCTACCGCTGGCTCAGCTGGTGTCTGCAAAGCTGCCCTCGGTCGTGCTTGTCAGATGAACTCCTTTGGAAGCTCCGGTACTTTCCCCGGCGATGACACTGGCTTCCTCGGTAACTTTAAGGGCAAGACTATTGCTTCTGCTGCTTCAGCTCAGAGCGCTAAGAATGCGATGACCAAGGCTGGTTTCGGTGTTGCTTAATTACCATATCAACATGTAAATATGTAGTATTACCTTTTTCTTCTTGGTGGTTGGGTTGTTATTTGTAAATATATTAAAAAGCACTGCAGCGCAGGCAGATTTAGTACTTGGCTATTGAATATAAAAAACCTCTGTTAGGACCTTTTGTCCGACGAGCGTTTTTCCAAATCGGTATCTCGCAAAATTCACATGTTTAATTGAAATATTATCTTCCAGCCAATCCTCGAAGAGATTGACCACAATCGAGATCAAAACGGCATTTAAACTAAACATTAAACTGCCATCGTTGGGGTGTAGTCAAACTATCAAGACAGCCAAAGAGAAGGCATAGGGACCAGAACACACATCAAAGCTCGACAGTCAATGATGAGGAGGATAGTATCAGCTGAAACAGACTACCTGGTGAAGCCTCTCGAAGCATCCAGTCGCTAAATGACATATAGCGAGGGACTTACTGGGACTTGAATAGATGGTAAGCCATGGCTCATTTAGCTCACCTTTGCATGGTTTGCTGACTCATTACCCGCTCTCGAAGCATACCGCCTGTTACGGCAATCTGTCCTTGGTTACGACTTGCCCGTTAAGGTCTTTGAGTCGCTGCTGGCTTACCTGCATTGCATATACGATGAGGAGCATACCTTGACCCTGTTGTGTATTTGTTTAAAGTATTACGATGCGAGAGGCAGTGGTGTGATCAGAAGTGTTGTTTTATTAAGTACGCATTGCAGGCATCTTTATCACCAGATGAGTCACTAGCAGACCCCGAGTAGTAGCTGCCGTTTCGAAATTGGAGTCATTATGCTTATTGAATTGCTGTACGCCAAGAGACGGGGTGAAAACAGCGAGGTACAAACGACGAACAACAAAAGTCTGCTTCTTCTAGCTGGATTAGGACATGTAAAACAAAACACAATACATCACAAGTTGAGACCACTTTAGGACATTTCCACGACATACCTAATTGGGTAACAAGTTACAAATGAGGAGGTTAGTATTATTAAGAAGTATAAATCTACCAAGCTAGTTTATGCTTTTCTAACTCTTCTTCTGTGCAAGACATTCGACTTTCCAATCCTAGATTTATTCTCACTCTAAGAACAAGGACACAGAATTCTAACGTTTTCGATCGAAAAAACGATGAAGATTATTTCACTTGCCGGTGCTCTTACTTCGCTTATTGCCTTTGTTATTGCAGCACCGCAAGGTATACCTCTATAACTGATAGATACATCTGATATAACCTGTTCTAATGATATATAAATTTAAGGCCAGATAAACACTCGATCTGGAGGGAAACTCGACAAACGCCAACAGATTTGCAGCCCCTCGTGCTTCTGTAACCCAGAGGACAAAGGCAAGCTGAAGGGATGCATGTCATGCTGTAACGTTGGAAAGCCTTCTGGCTGTTTTTGTCAGATTTGCCTCTACTAGAAAGTCGGTTCAGAGGGGAACACGATGGACGGGTTAGCATAGGCTGAATCCACGGTTACTTGAAGTCACCTTGAGAATCAAAGACACCTATCAACTTCTAAACTTTTATAGCTGCATTAAACTCCAAGCACCTAGTTGCAATAAATAAACATTCGTTCCTTTCTTTTCGCTCTTTACTGTGCCATCCAGAATTTTCCATATACGTCCTGCATCATCTTTCTAGCATTGTTATCGTAAAAACTCAATACCGTAGGAGGCCTGTTTAGTTTGTTTCACTGTCACTGCCTAAGACTGATGGTGGAAATCCGTTAATTGCCTTGCTGACACTTTTTAATCCTTCTTATTATCAGACTTGTTTCCGATAGCGGACTTATCAAATGCTATTCTTTGGCTCACCCTACAAATTGTTGAACAAAACCAGTGTCACTTGCGATTTTCTGGAGCTCTGTTAACATTCGATAATATTTCGATATTGGAAGGTATGGGCTTGGGGCCAGGGACGTGAGCAAGCGCCTAGCTCAGCTTAAGGGTAATATGGCTCTTGTACAACTTTACCCCTCCGATGAGCTTGGTAGCTATGCGGGGCCAGAAAGGTCGACTTGGTGGTCGAAAACGAGCCACTAGCTTTAGCAGTTAGTGCCTGTAATAACATACCGCAAAGAAATTTGGCGCTGTTCAGAGAATCATCAACCGCAGTGGTTTTAACTCTCCCGATATCAGAGGCCGATATGAAACTTGCAAGGTCGTCGAAGACGAATAGATGATCTGTTCAGCCTCGATGTGACATCAAGTCGGCTACCGTGTTTATCTCAGCTGATGTCATGTTGCGAGCTCCGGACAAGGTATCTATCAAAGGTTTGACAATAACATAATAGCGGATATTCACAAAAGTCAAACTGTCAAGAGTTGCCATCCTGAATGCGATCCAAGATTGTCTTTAGAAATTTCGAAATGTCAATACTCGCGACCGGATGTGTCATTCTGGAGTCTCTCATTTGCAGGATTTACGAAATTAGTTATCCCCACCCAGCAAACAGGTACTGAGAATTTCTCTACCGTACGGTGTCTGTTCCCGCGTGACAATGGTGCGGCTTAACAATTTGGGGTCGCTCCTCGATTTTCGCAGTGGCACGGACGTGGACATGAACTGTTTCACTTAGTTCGGTGACTGAGTCGTGGATTGGTTGTTGTACTTGGACTTAATGGTAGGCTCAGGTCCCATTCTTCTTGGAGTCACTCCCGACGCTTGTTCCTGACATCCGTTGTATGATCGCCTGTCATGGTATAGGAATTGCCAGGGGAATTGGGCTGGGAGACGCTTTGGCTGTGGGGAGTATCCCATCAGACAATGTTGCCGCGGCGAGGGCTCGTCAGAGTGTGAGCTTGACCACCGAATGTTTGGAACCATCAAAATAGTGATACAGTGAAAATGAAGGCAGAGCGATGATAGGGTGTCTTGTGGCCTCAGAGCTTTGACACGATCCAGAGGGAACTCGCTGACAAGGGTCTTCAGCGTGGCAATACGGATAAGATGAAGCCCGATAACCCTCACCTTGACGGGTATAGCACCGTCTCCACTTCACTTCTCTCTCGGAAAGGCCTTCCCCGAGCTTAACGATGAGAAGATCGTCACAGCACAGGCCTTAGCTATGACTACCTAGTGCCTACATCTGGGTACGCAAGGTACGCTAGCCGTTCGAGACCGGATGTGCAGTGGCGAAAGCACTGATTCGATTTACTGGAGGAGCCAGTAAAAACTAAGATGATGCAAACAAGCCTTGAAAAGGTGGCGAAGGGGTGATGAGATGCATTGGAGGATCTATCAGGCCCAGCAGCTTTCTAAGGGAGTTAAGATGGTAGCTAATTGAATGAACTTTTATTTGTTTTTATCTATACAGCTGTTATGTTGAAAACTTTCTACGTCATTTAACAATTATTGCTCTTAGAGCTGATTATTGATCGGTCTAACGGCAGAAAAACTTTAGGCCTGTACGATTCAGAGACACCAGTGGCTTGCAATGAAACGTTTAGTGGGCGCAATCTATTAGAGTTCAGCCACACATAAAGGCGAATTGGGAAAGGATCAGGGATAGACAAACCATTGGAGTGGGTAGCTACTCCGATGTAGACTTTTAGTAGCAGTGAGTAGAGTGTAGGAAAGGAAACGTTGTAATTGTACTGAATGAACTATCTTTAATTGTCGGGACTGAAGCTGTATCGAATGAATTGTAATCGACTTGTCGGATCGCGGCAACCGTTCTTTCATCTACAAAAAAAAAAAAAAATGATAGGTCATTTGTACCAATCTAGATCGCTTTTACAAAGATCGATGAAGATTTCCGCTCCATGATCGATGGGACTGCATGCGCTTGTCGAGTCAGGGGGAGATGAGTACCGATGGGAATCGGCTTACGACATGGGAGCTAATGAGTTTAGCCCAACGTGAATGGCTGTTAGCCAGTCACTAAACGGAACCCGCGTTACACTATGATCTAATCGGATAAGCTTTGGGAAGTTCCGAGAACATGGGCGGGATAGAATATCGGCCTTGTCTACTCAAGGACTAGTCCACACACCACTGAAGAGAGTAAGTGTTTCCATCGAGCAGTAGTAGGCGACGATGGAACAGACTTACATTATTAGTGCATCCTCCTGAACCAAAGTTCTGCAAGTTTTGCGCGGGATAAAGAGAGGGTTGCCTCCTTTCGCATTCTGTCTTGTTACCCACAGATCAACTTTCTTTTCTTCTTTTTCTTTTCCTTTTGCATTACCTTTGGCCCATCATGCCGGTTTCCGAAGACCGGCCGTCATTCCTTATCGAGGCTTGGACCCTCTATGGCATTGGTACCTCGATCATCTTCGCCCGATTTGCAGTGCGTTTCAAGACGGTCGGGTTCCGCGGATTACAGGGCGATGACTTCTTCTCCGCTCTGGTACTGCTTTTCTACACAGTAGATGCCTTCACCGTGCATTTGATCTGTATGTATATCGACGAACTTCATGAGCCACACACTGAGTCTTTCTAGATTATTTAGGCACGAATATCGAAGGCGGAGTCGCAGCGCAGTCACACAGTACGTCGAACCGAAACCGATAACGAGTATAGGATACACTGCTGATATTTACGAAGCCTTGACCGCGGACGAGCTCGACCAATATATCAAGGGTTCCAAACTACAACTTGCAGCCTGGTATGCCTACACGGCATTGATTTGGTGCCTTAAGGGTACAATGCTGTGCTTTTTCTCTCGCATGACCATTGGTACATGGCACAACGTATTCGTCAAATCAGTCTCTATCATTTCTGCTGTCTCATATGCCGCCGTCTTCCTCACGGTATGGTCTTCAGCCACGACGTAGTGAGCTATGCTAATGGGATATTAGATTACTTTTGGATGTTTTCCATATCACCACAACTGGCAGTAGGTCTGGATCTCTGGATATTACGTTCTTTGCTAATCTGCTATAGGGTTCTGCCACAGCCGCCATGTTTGTACACCAACTCTTTTATTTGGATGGTCACTGACACTCATAACAGCAAAATGTACCTTGAAGATGCAGAACTTCTTGGTCACTACCGTACTTAACGTCATGTTAGTAACAACCACAATCGGCTACATTTCCAACCTCTAACAATCGTAGGACTGACGCTCTCATCCTTTGTATTCCTCTACCTCTTCTTTGGAAACTCCAAGTTCCCATTCGCAAGTGAGTATTGACCCTTAATTGTCATTTATTTTCGATCTTTTAACACGTTATAGAAAATTGGTCATCGGACTTCTTCTGTCCTCCGGCGCCTTCGTCATTGCAGCAGCTATCACTCGCGTTGTCCTCACCCTTTCCGCCAATCCTTCTGCCCTTACGATCAACTCATGGGGTGTACGTGAGACAATCGTCGGAATTCTCACTGTCAACATCCCGATCCTCCGACCACTATTCACAAAGGCTTTCTGGACCGGCCAGTCTTTGACCGAGATCAGTTCCTCGTATCGAGCAACAGGTCGATCTCGGGGTACTCGTCCCGACGGAACTACAGACTTGGGCCCTTACGAGCTTACACCAAGTATCAATGAAGGAGGCAAGCCAAGTGATAGGGGAAGCCAGGATTCCATCATCCCAAAGAACATAAAACTGGCTGATATTGTTGTCTCAAAGTCGTACAATGTCACGCACGACAATGGTATTGAGAATGGTTCCTGGTATGGTGATCGCAATGGAGCGTCCAAGGCTTCTGTGCACGCTGAATCATCTGTATAAAAGTATTTCTCTTTGTAATAGTATACACCTTAGACTTGAGATAAATCAATAGCGCTAATGCGCCATCTATAATTCACCATATACGTCCGAACCTTCTCTCTTCCTTGGCTATTTATTTTTGCAGTGGTGTTGATGGGATATGAATGCTCGTCCGCTGCCGCGTAAGGTGTGGGATGACAGATATCAAACAACAGCATCATGTCTCTTGCCAACTGCCTACTGCCTACGACATTCACAAAGTCTTAGTTCATCTTGGTCACCTTTTGCACTTCCGTCCATTATTCTGGCTTACATCTTCGAGTCATATCTGACATTAGTCACATTGAGTTGTCTCAAATCACAAAGCAAGTCGATGATCAGTCAACGAGGTCCATGAAGTACGCTTCTTGTCTACTGCTGTATTAGATCTGCCTCGATATGCCAGAGCTGGTCCGGAGACGACGTGAGTCGTGAGGTGCCATGCCCGGATGTGAAGGCGACTACTCTCAGTTTCATCCAACCCAAAAACGATTGATCATGTCCCGAGGTGGATCGTCCACACCCATGAACGTAATATCGTTCACTCCGGTCTCCTCCGAAACAACAATGTAAAAACCCCAGTCCTACTCGCGTCTGACAAAATAGGCAATGGTACCATCAACAGAAACATCTTACAGCAGATGGATGAGAAGATCGACCAAAAAGACCAATCCCATGATTGTCAGTACGATCATCCTCGATTCCTAACGATTCTGTTGGTCGTGGAGACGGCGGATTTCGCGTCTCATAAGACTGGTCTCCTCGAATACTCCATTTCGGTCGTCAACAACTTATCTGGGAGTGTTGCGAAAAGGATGCAGCCTAGGTCTACCCCAATGGACTGCCGGGTAACCTTTCGACATCCCCACAGACTACATTCAAGCATTTGGATTCTTCTCCGTACATCGATCGTGTGCTTGCCTACATAAATCCTGAAGCCGATGGGACCTATACCACCCACGCCTTGTATCATCGAATCGTGAGGTAGTACACAGATTCTGGCCTGACCGTTCCTAGCGATAAACTGATTGCATGCTCCGGTGTTGCCAAAAGACTAGCCGGTATCATCCAAGACGAGTACGTCGCCGGTATGTGGCGCGAGTATCTGGAGGGTGAACTACCGTGGGTTACGGTGAATACTCGTCCAGACCGGCCGCACGCTGTTGGTCTGGACCAGAATATACATCGGCTCAGACCATGCACTCGGGCTCGAGAATACCGGGCTCCGAGCTGGTCTTGGGCTTCCATTGACGGCCCGGTTCAAGCCGGCGAACTGCGCAAAAAGAATGCCAAGATCACAGTCGAGGATTATCATCTCGACTATTGTACAAGCGATAAAACCGGTGGTATTCGTGGCGGTTGGATACAACTCCGCGGTATCCTTAAACGCGCGATCTTGAAACGAAACCGTCACTTGACAGATGGTACCGATATCTGGGTTATTGTGTTTCAAGATATGAAGGGCAAGACATTTGAATTTACAAGTGACAGAGAGGAAGTTAAAAACTTTGATGACCCAGAAGAAGTCTCATCTAAAGACAGGGACAACGGGTTGCTCTTCTTCATGTGCGCTAGATCGCCCGACATCTATTTGCTGCTGTTAAAATGTTTTGACGCAGAATTGGGGACTTTCCAGTGGATTGGGATTGTTCATGTTTGGGATAGAAGCGGTTCTTGAGGGAGATACAAGGAAAGAGAATTTGCCATGTGTAAGGTACGAGGATGGTTTACATTCTATTCGAATCAGTCAAGGCGGTAGCAACAAGAACGGGCAAGTTGAGGGGCCTATAGGGCTGTATCTAAGAACGAGTTGTCGTGCTGATGATAATGAATGGGGTCTCAAGAGCCTTGTGGCTAAATGTTTCTGAACGGGTTTGCTGCTTAAAAGGAATAATTGTTATGCGTAAGGGTCAAGCCGATGGACCAACATATTTGTAACCAACACGCGCCAAGAGCACTTAGAAAGATGCGGAAACCCCGTTTCGTCTGGTTCTTTTGTAAATTACGCTTTGCAGGGGTCACTACATACCCGGGTGGAGACGCATTTCTCTTGTTGGCAGGCAGTGTGGATCAGACCAGGTGTCGGAGTCACGAATAAAAGCGAGTCATACCACGCAAATAACTGTCGGATGATAACCAGAGATTGACCTCCCGACTTCTTCTCAAGTTCTGCGCCAGAAGCCAGTCCAGCAACTATCACAAAAATGAAGCCTGCTGTTGCTATCGTTCTCCTGCAATCCTCAATTGTCAATGGTGCCATCTACGACACCCTTTTCCCGACAGCAAAGCCAACTACCTCAGACAACGACGTCGATTGCATGTTCGAAGACTTCTACCCCATCTTCTCAGCCCTAACCCCAAATGGTAGTCTGTCAACAGCTCTTTTGTCCTATGGCGATGAGCTAATCAAAGACTGTCCCTTGACCGACGTGGACGTCATGGGCTTGCCAGCATGTCCATATCCAGCGCTGCCAGACTGGTGCGCCTTTAGTGATCACGTACCCACTACTCTACTACCGGCTTGGTCATCTTATGGAAGCTCAGCTTCGTCGTGGTGGTCAGAACACAGTTCATACGCTGTGAAATATGCCCATGTTTGTAAGAAGAAGTGGTTCAACGCTATGATCGGGGTGGTGTATGGTTCGGTTCGACTGAACAATACGATTCATTGGGGTGAATGCTATGCCCGAGGCCAGGCTCAGGTCACTATGGGCGATAAGACCAAAGCAACATCAACACTCACTACAGAAGCAACAACTGGAATGAGAGCTACACCAACAGCGCCGAAGGAGACCCAACAACTGTCGGGTATCACGGAAGGAAATACCGAAAAGGCTCCAGAAAGTACAACTGAGGACCACCGCGAGGAATCAAACGGGTTTCAGATTCTAGCTAGAGGAGCCGATGTTTGGCTCATGGTTGGAGGGGGACTTGTCGCTGCTATCGTAAGCGCTGCTCTGTAAACTTAAACCTGCAGGACCAATTGGTGAATATATGATGACTCGGTACATGTCCGTGTTTCTCTAAAATATTATCTGTGTGTCCACGGCGCTCAAACGAGTGGGCTTTCGGATGACTAGACGAGTGACATATTGAAGTCTGACAAGACTTCGAAGTGTACAAGATGCTGCCTGAGTGAGAGACCAGTACCAAGCCCGATCATCCGTAATTATTTGTCAAAACTGGATCCACCTAGGATTCTCGCGTTCTCAACAGGGCTAAAGGATGTTGAACCAACACAAATATAACCCTGCAGTTCGCAACCAACGACAGGCTATTCTGGGCTTCCCCACTGATACTAGACAATAATTGGCGAGGCACGGACTTGTCAGGGGAAGCCATGATCCCGGAAACCCTGATATAACCTCTAAACCTGATCATTGAATAACGGGTCTTAAACATGAATTTGTAGAAGTGATAAGATGATGATACTAAGGACCAGTGTATAGAAGAAAAAGGGCAAGCCGAACCAAAACCCTTGTAATTTTACACCTTTCCAAAACAGACTTGCTAAGATGGGACTTCCAAGCATTTGCCCTGCTGTATCAAAGACACCAATGATGCTGTTTAGTCGTGCAACTTCGTCTTTATGGACGAGACTTGTCATCAAACTTCGCAAGAATGAGAACAGGCCCCAACCCAAAGAGTTCAGGGTGAGGAAAAGAACTGCTGCCCCTAACGTAGGAGACATAGCTATTCCTAGAAAGCTGCAAGCGAGGAACACTGCACTGATACGGCATAATATGAGGTCTGCTCGGGAAGATCCTAGTCGTTTTCGGTAGAAGGTATTAACGCGGGGTAGTATGAAAAGTGAGAAGAGAACAATAAGACCAGAGCGAATCGATATGATTACAGTTGCTCTCGAAAGTGATGTGTTGTATCGAGTCGAGATGTACTGCAGAAGGATATCTCGGTGGAGAAACAGCATATGGACGACGAAAGACGACGTAGCTACCAAGACACGCTTATCAGATGTCAGAATGGCAATTGAGCTTGAAATAGCTCTGAGCAACTTGACATGTCGGGGAGGACTTTGTTCAAGTATCGCGTCGGCGCTTGATGGAGAGGGTGGAGCTGTGGAAACTGTGTCACGAAGCTCGAGAGTCTCGGGCAGGAAGCAAAGTATCAAAATACTAATAAGCTCGACAACCAAGCCGAGAACCATCGGGTACCAAGGACTCCGGACCATCAATCCGGCGCTCAAAAGGGGACCAAGGAATTGTGTAATAATGGCAGCTGCTTGAACTCGGAAGAAGACGGCGATCCTGGTACGAAATGTTAGTGCTGTGACACTAGGATAATAAAGGTAACATACCTTTTGTCCACTGGAACTACGTCGGAAACTACCGTGTAGATAAGCGCTGTTGCGACTGTAACACTGCCACCAAGGACAGTGTGAAACGCTGACAGCCATGACCATTCTAGAGCTACAGCTCCATCGAAAAGGCAAATAAGTTGGACGAACGCGTATTTGGCAAATAAAGCACAAGTCAGCAGCAATAAAACTGGCTTTCGGCCACGGACATCTGCCACATACGCCCAAGGCACTGAAAACGCAAGCACTAAAATGGTTGTTAGCAGTACAGTGCAGTGCGACATCATGCAGTCGATAGAGGAGCTTACTGCCTATGCCGTCCAAAGCGAGCTGCCAGCCTTTAAGCATGGCTACTTCGCCTTGTATCACATCATTCTTGCATAGCTTCTCATCTATCTGACCGTTCCCATGGCCACCGATCAAGCCAGGATTATGTTTTTCATAATACAAGCGACAGTAGATCTGTTCAAAGACACGGGTCTGCGCTGGAACGATCAACTCGTATCCAAGATCTAAAAAGACCACATAGAACAACAACAAAGTGATTACGCGTCTTTGACGGGATGTGCGTCGCGAGTGACTTAAGACAGGGTCGGAGGCGGGTGGAAATAATGTAGTCTGCTCCGATTGCGGCATTGTGTGTTACTGAAGGATTATGGTTATTCGCGGTGTAGGACTTGCAGGGATTGAAATTGTGGCGGCCTGGATATTTGGGACAAGCTGACACTTACGTGATCACGTGAAAGCTGAAAACACAATCGCCCACAAGAATTGCGAATGCACTACACGGGTTATTTTACGCCACTATGGAGTGCCACTACATGTATTACCTGAGAAGTGGAAATTCTCCCTTGCTCCAGATGCATTATTAGTCCCAGCGCCAAAGATCTGGCAAGTACGAGAGAGGAAAAGGCAAGTACAGGACTTTAATTTGAGAAAACAAATAATTCATTAGACCGTCACCATTAGTGCAAAAGTAGCAGCAAAGTTATTGCACCAACAGAATTATGACGACAAGCTGCGCCGTTCTCAATGGACACCCGCAATGGACGGTCGGGTAAAAATGACCCAAGGGGGTCTTACAAAGGAAGGTATGCATGTAATAGGAAAACTAACCCCGCTGCAAAGCTATGGTCGCTTTTCACATGACGACGGTGTGTTACATCTTGAGAAAAGTGGTTAAATGGTAGACATCGCCAGCGGTGGAACATCTTAGGAAATCGCTTAGAGTCTCAACATCAGACCATTGCAAGACAGTTGAACTGAAACCTTTCCACGACATGAGCAAGCTCGAGAACAACAATACTATTTGTATTGTTGGCGCCGGTTCCATTGCGCTATGCACAGCATACAATCTGTCAAAGGCGGGAAACGAAAATCGGATCATTTTCATTGAAGCTTTCGATCGGGAATTCCCCGCTGCATCTTCGGCGTGTACTGGCTGTTTCCACTGCTCCTTCCCAGAAGCTTTGAATGAGTCTCTGGGCCCCCTTGGAAAGTATTCTTTCAATCTGTGGGAGGCAGAAGCCAAAAAACCCGATTTCAAAATTGCCACCGGGTACCGGGCGCAGTCCTCTTACGGTACAAAATCAGGCAACGGCGAGCACCTTCAAACGCTTCCCAACTGAGTGAACTCCGAACCCGACTGGAGCGTTGACATGAAAGTTCTGGAAGAAAGAACAGCCACAGTGTAAGCACCTAAGAATCGCGGGCAAACTAGCGAAATGAAGTATGACATTTTCTATGAGAGACCCCCCAGGTGTCGGCAAATGGCTTGCAATGCAGTGCCTGGCCAACGGCGTTGAGATACTGACGGACTCCAAAGTTGTTGGTGTGGAACGATCTAATAACTCCGCAGTCTCTCTAAATCCTTGGTTTATCTTTTCGACGTTATCAGCCAGTACCCAAACGACGACCTTGTATTTCTTGAGACGACGGTAGGTAAACTCCAAGGCGATTTGAGTCTTGCCCGATCCACCGAGCCCTGAAAGAGCAGATCGCTGCTGGTTTTGTGCATCGCGAGCTGCTCCTTTTGTGCATCGCGAGCTGCTGCTTTTGTGCATCGCGAGCTGCTGATCGCCCACAACAAGGTAATAGCTTGTTGCGCATCTGGTCCAGGATGGTTTGCATACCAAAGAATCCCTCATTACGCAGATGTGGAATAATGCGGACACGTGGGAGCTTGAGAAAACCAGGTGTAGGCGGGCCGTCGATAAGGTAGGCTATTGCCTTAAGTCTGTCTTGGACGAACTGCATTTGAGCAGTATTTACTTCGTCCCTCACACGACCCGTGTACCTGTAAAGCGACTTCACATGGCCTCGAAGCGTCTCCTCGAAATTGGGACACATTTCCGTCCGCAGGAAATTAGCTACCGATAACGTCAACGGTGTCAATAGCACTTGAGGTCTATCGACATACTACTTGGGTGAAGCCTGACGAAACGGACTGCGCAGGTGCAAAATGCAATGATCTCAGTGTATGCGTTTTTGATCGCATCGCTAACCTCCGCGAACGACTTCTCGGGAAAGAGTCGACGCCAAGTCGCAAACAACGCCAACCGAGGACTCAAGTCAGACAGGAGATCGACGATCTGTTCAAGATCCCTCTGTGTTCTTCCAGCGACCTAGTAGATAGCCAGTATAAGTGGAGGATTGCGAGCAAGAAGGAATTATACACACTATGAGATCAAGATGGACTGAACCCCATACGACCCCAGCGCCGGTAGGGTCCGCATTTGTCAGTGTGCTGATAGCACCGGCGAAAGATCTGATATGGGATACTATCGGATCCACGCGAGCCAGAAATTTCTGACTGTGCCGCTTGGAATATCTTTCGTGAAAAACGCTAACACTTTCGGCTATCTTCATGCTAGTTAAAGGCGCTTGATTACTTTTCTCTGCTAGCCATGCAGCATCTTTTGGTGGCAGCTTGACGAGAGCCTCGCGCAGGACGCGTGACCACAAGTCATCAGGCTCTGGTGGTTCCAGCCATTTCGTGAGTGTGCGTTCAGTAGATTGGCACTCCGTTTGCCTCTGCTGCAGAGATTCTGACATTAATAATGATTATATAGGACGCTGAACGATATGAATATTGCGGATAGGATTCAATAACAGGAAGACATGACAGGTTTCAGAAACAATCGCGCTGCGGCCCAACTTTTAATGCTGCTCCTACGTCACAACATTAGGCTGAAATTTAGGCGCGAGATATTGGGCAACCCGCGAATTGACGGATGCCAAGGAAAGGGCTGGCCAGACACTTCCACTATGCGTGCGTGGTGATTGGTAGAATTGGACTTCGACAGCGCATTGAAACACTGACAGCCAGGGCACGTTACGAGCAGAAACGCCTTACAGATTGTCGAGATGGTCAGCAGATTGTGGTTCTGTCTGCAGGAAATGGGTAGCAAATCTAAACAGCTACCGGCCTCGGTGAGCCGAGCCTGTGATTGTCACTTGATATGCCGACCTCGATTCAACAAAGACCAAGGAATTGTGTGGAACAACTAGATACTTCAAGTTGATCTGCCTCGGAATTTACAAAGCGTGGCGAAGCCGTTCCAAGCCGTCGGCTGCACTTTGGACAATCTTCCTATAGGCTTATATCCAGACACTATGATTTTCGTAATTTAATGTGCATAAAGATAACATATCAACGACCAGTAGCCTACTCGATGCCACTGGCCCCATTTTCCTGCACATCCCAAATTGGAGACAAATCAGCGATCATCTGTTTGACACTTGTATAACCCTCCCTCTAGACTACCCCTAGCAGAATACTGTATTTTCTCTCTCCTTGCATCCTAGTATAAATCGCACAAATTATACAAAGGTACTTGTGGTACTATCAATGACTATAATACTGCATGGAAATGCAAGATAAGCTCACTTTAAGAGCGGGGTAACGGGTATTATGCGTTGCTGACCATTCTTGGCCATGTCTCGAAACGCCCCAACAGCCCTCTCGAGTTACACAAAGGGTCTCCTGATGACTGAGACTCTCACCCGGTCAAGAACTGACCAGCCGCCATTGGATATTCAACTCACCGGAATTTCGTCATGCTAGTGGGGGGCCTCAATTTTCGGATTTTGTGTTGGGTGTGATTGCACTTTGTATTCAGGGAGAGCCGCAATGAAACGTACCACCATATGCGAGAAGACAAAAACGACAATTTTCGTGCCACGTCACGCATTGTGAATGAAAGGCCATGCTGTGATCTCCGATCTCAGGCATTTGTTTGAGGTCTTTCGGATGGTTCAGTGATATAAGGAAAGTATATCAGCGATTTTCATTTAACAAGCCTTGCGCCACTTCAGACCGTTAAACCGACAATCCGCCTTGCTGTATCTCTCAATAAGATCGATTCGACAGAAACGAAAAGAAAAAGCGGTAAGCTTGACTCTGTCGCACTCGCAAGAGTCCTAAGCTAAATCAATCAACCCCTTACAGCGTCACTCCACAGACCAATCGTTACTATGGCATCGTACCACACCCCACAGTTTTCCGAGACAAAGGCAAAGCCATGGAAAGATCTCATCAAGATTGGAGGCTCAACTGCCTTGACTATGGAGTTGTACGGAGAGCGTAGCCATGTATCTGCGATGGAGAGAGGGTGGTTCCAGCAGAGTGAGGTTCAAGGAGACGTTCATTAAGATGGAAGGGTTGCTACTAGCGGTGCTGCTCATTCTCCCACTGTTGAGAGACTCGTTGCTACAAGCGGGGCGGCTCATTCTCCCAATGGCGAGGGACTTATTGCCACAAGCGGAGCGGCGCATTCTCCCAGTTTCGACGACTTGATTGCTACAAGTGGTATCGAGCACGCTCCTACCAAAGACTAGAAAAGGCATAAGCATAGATAGCCTGACTGTTACGATTGAGGAGTCGGGCAAAATACAATGATGATTTGTAGGGTTCAAGATTTATCAGTTTCGTGGTGACTGTAAACAGTAGCACCTCAACCGGTGTCATGTATTAGCGGGGCGAAATGATTGTAAGCCCAAATATTTTCTTTAAACAAGCTGGTTGGTGAAAAATAAAGACGTCAGTTTCATGGCTCACAGGAATCTTTAGCAGCTGTGAGGGATATTGTACTTGGTGGTTGCACACCCGTTGGTGCGTTCCCTCCAGCCGAGATTACTGGTTTTGGGCTAAGGTGCCGTCAAGATCCGTACGTATCTGGGATACCAAAACCATTTAACCAGTATCAAAAGATCTCCGAGTAGTTTTGAACTTATTTCACGTGTCGCATCGACACAATGGCAGACAATTGCACCTTTTGGTACCTCAAAGACCTTCCCATCTACAAGGACAACAAGCCTTATATCATTAACCTTACTCTTTCTCATATACCAGATGGCAAGCGAACGAACCAACAATGTTATGCTCAGCCCGATATCAAAGCCGGAGATATTCGTACAAGTCCTGCACATTTTAAACTAGATCGCAATGGTTTCGAACTGTCAAAGTCCATACCATTGTCGTTGTCTTACGAAGACTTCCGCGACAACATCAAGGTCAAGGATGTTTATTGCAAAGGCGTCAAGGAAGCTCCAGTCCATAAGACAGGAGCAGAATCAGCTCATCTTCTTCATCAAATGGTACGTCAACTGTCTGGAAAGCCTTTGTTACATCCGAGTGTTTATGCGATGACTCCAGGTCCGTCATCGACATTCAAGTTTTCCAGAAAACCCGCGCGGGAGTGAAGAAGCTCAAACAGATCAACCCGTGAAAGGCGTACATTGTGGCAAGTAGATACACTAGTTTGTCACAACAATTCTCTGACATCTGCCACATACTATACACCGTGTCAGGCCTTGGAAAGTCTGCGTACAGCCTTGGGCCATGACAAGGCAGTTGAGATGTGGAATTCCAGACGTATTCAGATTATACAGTGAGTCAATCGAGGGACCAGCTTTCGCCAGTTCTCTGAAATCTTAGAGACTGCTAAAATTTATCATTTGTTCCTGCGCAGACTGTGGATGGCTGGACTCTAACGGAATTAGCTAACCTGGACAGGGTCTGGAGACCACTTCGCGGTCCCGTCACCGACTGGCCTTTGGACGTTTGCGACTTTACTTCCTTAAAGAAAGACCATGACTTGGTAGCCACGGACAACGTTTGGTCATACGCGGTATTCGAGACATTTAACGTTCTGTACAATCCCGAACACAGATGGTATTTCGTTGCCAACCAAATGCCGGACGAGACGTTACTGTTCAAAGGATTTGACAATGCCCCGGGGGTATCTTCTTGTAAGTCTACATGAGATCTATAGTGAATATTGATTCTAAACCGTTTTTAGGTTGTCCGCATGCAACGTTTCAACACGTGCAAGTTGAGAAGGCTGGTTCTATGAGGGAAAGCGTAGAATGTGCTGTCTTGTTAATTTATCCCGAGTCTGGATCCTGATTTACTTACGACATCGATTGTTTGCGTCTGATTACAACCCTACGAGAAGAAAAGACTCTCTAGATTACATTGTATTCGGAGCTTGAAGTTGACTCAGAGACACAGCTATTCTGCAGTTGAGAATTCACTGAAGTCAACTGAAATCATTTGACTGATGGTGGGGATATCCATGGTTGAAAACTTTTTAACTCCGTGGCTAGTATAGGGTAGCTCCGACGCGTAAAAGTTGCCCCTGGACTAAATTAGCTAACGCGTAGACCGATCAAGAGTCAAAGAAAATCGGGACGCGTCATACTACCTAAGAAAAAGCAATTCTAATGTCCAGGGGTCGAGGACTTTGACCCCCGTGTTTCAGATAATCTGACTTGCTCACAGCATATTGTCTGAACTTTTCCCTTTCCACCAAACAACTATCGCCATCATGGAGCCTCAGGCGAAACGTATCAAACTCGAACAAGACTTGGAAGCCAATGTGTCCAGCGTCGCCACAGCGAGCACTTCTGCGGACATCGATCCCAATGGGGAAGGTTCCTTCAAGGCGAAAGGAAAATGGCATGCTTGGTGCGTGCCGTGCAAGTTAGTATTCCATAAGAAGACCGATCGGGCACTCCATCGCTCGAACTGGCACTACAAATTTCTCTGCAAAGCCTGCGACAAGGGATTCCCTCATCGCAATATCTTCGATGCTGTAAGTTTCCATTCTCTATGCAATCTCTGAGGGTCGTTCACCAATACCTTGTTGCAGCATAAGAAAACGCACCCCGACCATCCTATTAAGTGTTTGAGCTGTAGGAAGCGTTTCTTGGTCCACTCTGCGATGATAGAACACCCGGAAAGTGGCCATTACACCTCAGGCGTGAACGCTGAATTGGTCGCTAAGGCATCGGATGACTTTATGAACCAGCGTATTTCCGAATCTGAAGAACCTCCCAGCTCAAATTTGGACCCTACCTGCCCAGCTTCTGGGACTGTTTCTAACACCATGAGTCAAGTCATTGCTCACTTGGAGAATAGAACCTGTACAGCACGAGGCTGGCTAGATGATTACAAGCCTTTGTTTAAAGCCATTCAGCAACGTATCTTGGAGGAAAAGGGGAGCCCCCTGAATGTGTTGTCTGCAATAGAGACTTTGCAAACGCCGCAGCTTTCAAACAGCATCTGAAAGACAAGCACAACCCTGCATACTGCTTCAGCTGCCGTAAGAAGTTCAAGTCGGCAAATGATAGGCAGTATCACAGTGTCCATCTTGCTGCTGCCACCAAGGGCCAGTTCCATTGCGTAGAATACCGCCCGGCTACCACGTTTGGTACAGAGAAAGAATATGATGATCATAAGCGCGAGGCACACGCAGCATGTGGCCCTTGTGGGATAACCTTCAAGGATGCACGGTCTCTCTTGGATCATGACGTTACAGATCATCATACGTGCCGAAAATGTTTGCGACGCCATGCTAGTTTGGAAGTGTTTAGCCTGGTAAGCTAACCTTTCTGACGAAGGTCGCAAATTGCTAACAAAGAATACTAGCATTGCAACTACCATGGGACTCCACTTCAAGCTTTCAATGCAGCAACAGGGCTACTGGTTAATGTGTCGAAAGGAGAAATCTCCACGTCACAGGCTACGGCTATTATAAACGAAGTTATCCTTAAGACCGGAGGTACTATTCCGGTTATGGAAGCGGAAACAGAGGCCATTCCCACGGCTGTTCAAGAGCAAGCCACTGCGACCGCTCCTCTTAGCAATGCACCGGTCCCTGTCAAGGTAGAAGCCAGACCAACACAGGCGATGAGAACGACAGATACCCCTGCGGAGACACAACCAGGACCCTCCACTACTCCAGCTGTGGCACCTTCAGCGCAAAGCAAACGAAAACGGAAGAAGCAACTGCCCCAGAAGATTAACGAAGATGAGGATATAAAATGCCCCTTCTGCAGCTACACGTCCGACCGCTATAATTCGGAACGTCACAAGGGCTGGTGCAACAGTTCTAAACAGCGCTCTTGGTGTGACCCTTGCCAGGAGGAATTCGCCTACGAAACCTTTTCGGCCCACATGTACGACTCACCGAATCACTTCTCATGCGAAGTTTGTGTGGATAAAGACACAAGAATACTACGTGGTGCCGATCATCCTCTACATTATGACTCACGGGAAGCTTTGACTGCGCATGTGAAAGATATACACGTTACATGTATTCCGTGTAATAAGTGGTTTCTCAGTAATGACTTTCAATCTGAGAAGGACCTGCTGAAAATGCACAACGAAGCTCATCATTGGCCGGAACTTTGCATAGCATGTGATATGACTTTCCCAGATATTAAATCCCTTCAAGAGGTGAGTCTTGTCCCGGTGTCGAGAAGATGTTGTGTGGCTTGCTAACCAAGGTCTGATGAACAGCACAAGAGAACGCACCCAGCAAAGCCCATTGAATGCCTCGGATGCAGCAAGACGTTCGACCGTTATTCACGTATGCTGAAGCATTTGGAAAGTGGAAACTGCAAGTCAGGCGCAACTCACGAGTTCATCAAACAATTCATCAAAGATGGATACAAGGATCCCGAAGGTTGGGCCTCAGATAACCCACTGAAAGAATACTTCTATTCCCATTGTCATCATTGCCGAACGGAATTTCCGCTCCTTAGCCTTCTTGTGCAGCATTACGAGGCCCGAGAATGCTTCAAAGGAGGATGGCAGAAGCATACAGGGGCAAAGAAAAAATTCTACGACAGGTTGAAACGAGCTATCCTCGCACATATCGAATGCTCCAAGTGCAATATTGTTTTCAAAGACCAGAGAGCTCGGAATGAGCACATGTGGGAAAATCATAAGCAAAGATACTGCTACATGTGCAAAAAAGATCACTACAAAAGCAACGTGTCGGACCATTTCCAGAATCTTCAAGAGGGATTTCGTGAGCCGATATTTTCCTGGATACGATTCAAAACAGAGACAATGCACCGATTGTAACCCCGTTCTGACTCTGACGAACGAGCGCGAGTTTTACAACCACTGCTGGAAAGAACACCACACTTGTGCCATGTGCTCAGTTACCTACGACAACAAGGAAGACTTGTCGGCACACGACAATAAAGTCCATCGCAAGTGTGGAATTTGCGCGCATCTTGCACCGACATGGTGGGATTTGAGAACTGTAAGTCAATCCCAGCTAGGTGTTTGAGTAAGAACTTTACTGATTGAGGTCACAGCATTGTACGGCGGTACATGGGGTTAAACTTCCATTGCAGCGGATTACACCTCCCGAAAGCATGGAGGCTTCTGAGGACCCGTCAGAAGCATCTTGGGACTCGTCAAGCTCGACTGATGAATCGGTCACGTCAGAGGAAGCGCCCGTAACAAAGGAGGCAACTCCGGTAAAGACCAATTTACAGGTGAAGCGAAAGCAGGGGTTGATTACGGAATGGTTTAACGCGTAGAATTCAATAAAAACCAGCAATGACTTTTCGAACCCTGGGAAAGTGTTCCACCATGTCAACTCCTCAATCTTACAATGGACCCATTAGCTTGTTCTTTTGAGTCACATCAATATGTGGACACTGTGGCTGCAATCTTTAAAGGCCCGTATCATGGCGGTTATTGTTGCGTGGGATCAAAAGTCTTGTTTTATTGAGTACGCATTGCCGGGCACCTTATCACCAAATGTGTCACGAGCCGACTCCGAGTAGATGCTGGATATTGGTTAATTCAGTGTGCTCTATCTGCGTGACTAGTATAGTTTGACTGCCCACAAGACACTACAAGCTCATATTCACTCGCGACTCTCCTTACTTTGCCCCAGCACCCAAGACACCCCTAACCTGACCAATGAGGAAATCAGCACCCTCGTCAGCGTTTCGACCGTACGAAAGATGAGGCGGTAGGACAGCGGCAGTGAGAATACCGTCGCATACAGTGTCCCGGGGTGCCCTGGCACAGATAATCTCCGTTTTAGCTGGGTCGAAGTTTGGGATCTGGCCCCCATCAGCGCGATCCTGGGTGTCGCCGAACATGATGACTCCAGAGATACGATCCTGTTGGTCTTGTGGGAGGTCCTCGATGACGCGGTGATTAACGGCTGCGCCCTGGCTATTTGGATGAGCAGAAGGTTAGTAAAAGCTGTGAAAGCGATGAAAGGAGAGTGACTTACGAATAGCCACCAGTGACAATCACAGAGTCAGGGCATTGGCTCATAGCATCGTCGAGAATCGATTTCATCTCGCGGATACCAATAGGATCAGCACCTCCGGGGACGAAGTTGGTTGAGAGCAGAGCAGCATAGTCAACACCCTGCACGGCTACCTGGCCTGGGAATGCGTCCTTAAGGTTATTGGCGACATCAGGACCGACAATAGTTCCCTGTTTCATTGTAAGTAAGGAACATTCCATGTCAGTGACTACGGTATTAAACATACCATGTTGCCGATCTCGGTAGAGCCACGAGCCCAGACGAAAATGATGTCGTTGCAGCCGTCATCCTTAAACTCGTTGGCGGTGCTGCGGACTCTGCCACTAAGTTGACGCTTACTCTCCCTCGCGGAGTGGTCAAAGGCCATGGCCAAAGAGGCAAGAATGAGGACACGGAGGAAGTGCTTCATAGTGGAAATAGAGATCGAGTGGTTGTTAGTTGGTGAAAAGACGAGTAACAAGAACGCTCTGATAGGTGTTCTTTTTTTGGTATAAGGAGACCTGCTCTTGAAGACAAACGAATGATGAAGTAAAGAGTGAATGAAAGATATCGTGCCAGACGATACAGATAGAAATGAAAATGTAAAGAGTGAAGGAAAGCTATCGTGCCAGACGATATCAATAGAAGTGAAAATGTAAACAGGTTAATGATGTTTGTATATCGAGACTTGTCCACACGTACAGGCAACCTTACATAGATATCAGTAACTGCTAGCAGTCTTCACGACGTCTGACGCCTGGGGGTTTAGTCCTAATGTGGGAAAGTTTACGAATATGCAAAATAAGCTTGTTGATCATAAATGACAATAAAGATAACATTGCGGTTACCTCGGCAGTTTCATCCTCTCCGTAAACCGAAAGATGGGGATTCCTAAATGTTTTTTGTCTGAAACGGGCCTCGGCTCGCTGTACATAACCGTGTTTCCACCATTTCTCAGCTTCTTAAACGTTTCTTTTGTTTGTGTGCTCAAAAGTATTGTTTTATTAAATACGCATTGCCGGCCATCCTATCACCAGATGTGGCACTAGCAGACCCCGAGTAGCTGATACATCTCTTGTTATTTCCCTGCCAAGTGAAACTAGACCCTCAGTTGTATCAAGACCATTGGTATATGACAGATTGGAGCAACTGGGGAGATGGTTGCGAATAGCGCGATTATGAATCATGCGTTTCAGGTTAAAGATGTAGGTTAGAGAAAGGTAAGACATTGCAAAACGCAGCTCAGTTTAAACTAAAATATCATAGCACTTGGCATAGGGCTTTTAAAACATTAAGAGTGTAAGATCTCATTTGGATATGTATTTCGCAAAATATGAAGAATATGGCTAGATCCAACTAGATGATGCGCTGGGGGCAAGGATCTACTCCATCCTGATAAAACGTGGAATCAAAGTCTAAAACACGGACCCTTATTCGGATGCTACCGTGCCGAAACCGACACTAGCATTGTCAACCGGTCAGCCCAATGCTTCCAGCTGCTCGGATTGGAATGCGAAGGATCCTCCCAAGCTCGTTTACACTTGTGTCGAAGACCTTATCGGCGAGCAAGCCAAACACCAATTTAACAACGTAGCTTAATTGTTAGGACAGTAATCTTTCTTATTTTGAACTGGACAAGCTATCGAACTTGTAAGCATGGCATTTGCAATCTCTCCATGAAACAGCTCCTCAACTCAACCCATACAACCGAATCATCAACTACGTTGCATTCCTAGATTTCAAGCGGTGAGAATACTGAAACAAACAGCTTTTAGATGCCAAGCAGACAACCTTTCCTCCGCCCCGACTACAGCATGAGTCCAAGAGGATGAAGACTAGTCCTTTCAGTGAGTCAGCGTCTCAAGATTTTCCTTTCACCCAGTCACCATGACCACCATCATCCGAGTCGCCTGGACAATTTTTATAGCTAGATACTGTGACACAGACGACGCGTGGTTCGGAACTTCTGTCTCTGGTCTCAACGCGCCCGTCCCGGGTTTAGACACTACCACAGGACCTGCTATAGCTACAGACCCGTGAGGGTGCATCTTGTTTTGACGAAGATAAATCAGTAGGACTTCGTACAAGACATTCGATCTCAAGCGTCAGAAATGGGCTATTAGTTACCTAATGCTAGCTTAGCCTAGCACTTAGGCTATTTTATTTCTATAGCCTAAGCCTTAGAGGATATTTCTTTTGTTACCTACCTATGCCTGGCCCTGTAATTTAACTCTTCTTAACAGCGGCAAATTACATAAGCTAAATTCTGCCGCATCTGGCCACTTACCCTAGGACCAAGGAATGCAACCATTAGCTCTGAACCCGAAATGAACTTCCCTAATACATATACTTCCATTTCCTTGTTTACTTCTACTAAAGCCACCATGGTCCGAACAAAGACGCGCGCCCGAACGCTAGAGGAAAGATACCCCAACGGTGTACCTCAGTTCAACTTGGGACCTTCACTCGAAATTAAACCCTGCAATCGCACGTTCACTGATCACACTGGCAAACAAGCTGTTATGTCATGGGAGAGCACACGCCCGAATCTTACCTTACCTCCTCTCCCTTGCTGGGTTTTCTACATGGTCCATCCACTTGATCTATCTGACTTTGACGGCCATGCATTTTACACCAAGCTCGAGGATGACCAAGGCTACGGTGTAGGAGGTGGCAAATTTCGTTACGAGTTCTTCTTCCTTCCTGGCGCCACAGCAGAGGAGTGTCATGCGCACTATGTCGCCGAAGTAAAGTCCCGAGGCACCATCTGGGATCAGATTGCAAAGGTCAAAAGAGCCATGGAACGCAAGGGACAAGAAGGTGGCCAAAAGGAAATTCAAGACTCACCTCCCAATGAAGATGCTACTGGGAATGGCCGACTTCCCGGCTTACTTTTAGAGGAAGAGGATCATGACTTCCTATACCGTAACTTCTTCTTCATGTATGCTGATGCAAATCTCGATTGCAGCGGACCCGAGGGTCGAACACGTGAGATGTATATTGTCCAGTTCGATCCTGTTCCCCAGCATCCGGACGAAATAGGCAGATTTAACCCGATGGAACATCCCTTCTACTTGACACGGACAGAAGCCAGGGGAGAAAAAGGCGGGTTCAGTGGAGGGCTGATTGGCTGGATGGAGGAGATGCCTACTGCACTTTGGGTAAAGGAGGCTGATGATGCCACTGAGAATGCTGAGAAACTGGGTTGGAAGTCATGGTAGCATGGAAGGGATATATTACGTTTCAATGGAAATTGTTTGTTACGCTCATATGATGTATAGAAGAAATGGACTTTATAAGTATTTTCCTAATGCCTTCGTGAAACCTCATTTTCCCCTGGTTTACAGGAACCGTCCAATACGTCATTACCACGACGTCCATCCGAGTGACATAGCTGAAGTTCTAGCATGCACTGCTCCCTCCCACATGCGACCATCCCTCAGATCATAAAACCACCACCAAACCCCTTGATCTTCGGACCCTTTATACATTGGATCACTATCAATATCAATAGATTCACGCCTAGCTCGGACTCGTGTCGTTTTGAGAGGTTCTAGTGTTGGAATCCTTTCTCCTGGCCCAAACTCCTCCAATATCAGCTCCGGATCAAACTGAACCAGGTCCAAATTTTTGTCATCTTCTTCGAGGTCCCAAGTCTCTTTCTTGAATACAAAGATGAGGCCGGTATACCACGAAGCTGAGCACCTGTGAGACCCGAACAGGCCGGGGAGCCGCCACGTCTTTCTTTCCTCATGTACATATCCATGGTTGTTGTAAAAGTCCTTGTACGCCTCCTGGACGTCCCGAATTTGTTCAAGGACGTCGCCGCGATATTTAAGCTCCTTGTGGTAATGCTCAACACAATCGGCATCAGTAGCCCCTGGAATGAAGAATATATCCGCCCGAAATTGCGATGAATTTTCCGCTCTGTCGAGTACATCATCCCTGAATTTGTTAAAATCAAAATCATTTAGATTTAGATTTGGGTGAACGAGGTAAAAGCAGATGCTTGCAAGAGGGAGGAGAAATTCAGTTGATTTGCGTGACCAAAGGATCCTCGCTGGTCGGCCTGCATGGTCTGTAATTTGCGAGATTTCTTGTTTGCGAGCATCTCTTTTTAGCCGCGGCATGACTTAAATTGAGTGATGAACGGTAGATGCAGAATTGGGTTGTTAAGGTTGTTCTGCTGGTCTCTGGTAAAGGGGTGTTGTTTAGATTTTTATAGAAGCCGCTGGTCAGATGACGAGATCAACAGTGACGCTTTGGCCTGTTGCAGCCCTGAAAAGTTGCTGCTGCCTGGGGAGGATGGAGTTTACTCCAGTGCTTTTCAAAAATCCAGTAGGTGTACTGACCAATGGGGTAAGATTAGAGCAGGGATTTAGTTACTAGAGCCAACAGCCAAGAATTTGCCTTGAGCTGTTGGTAGGTTCACGGATTCACGTGGTGGAGCTCGCTCCTGAGTCAAGTTGACCCAGGCATTATCTACAGTCGGACCAACGCACAAACGCTATAGAACCACTAGCTTTCTACCTTTATTACCATGATGTCCATCCTAAATCCTGCGCCCCAAAAGTAGCATGCAGGGCGGGATACCACCAATGGCGAGGCATTTTGCCATGGAACCATACCCAAACGCCTTGATCTTCGTACATTTCAATCTCGGATTTCGTCGTAGCTCGCACCTGTGTCGTCCTCAAAGGGGTTTGTGGTTTTATCCGTTCCCCGGGTCCAAATTCCTCAGGGTGAATATCTGGGTCAAATTGAACGACATAGATTGTCTTCTCGTCGTCTTGGCGGTTCCAAGTCGCATCTCTGTATACAAAAACGAGACCGTGATAGGCCAGAAAGAGAGAACCGTGTGACGACACCAGGCCGGGGAGCTTGCCCTTAGGCTTTCGTGTGGCTGCATATTCGGGATCCTTTTCAGCCCTCTCAACCTCGTGAACCTGCTCAAGGAGGTCGCCACGAGCCTCAAGTTCCTTGCGGTAATGATGAGCACAGTCGGCGTCTGTGCCGCCAGGGATGCAAAAGATCTCGAGCCGAAGGCGCTCGTTCGCGCGGTCCAATACATCATCCCAGAAAGCGGTGAAATTGAAATTGTCTAGATTGAACTCTGGATGTACAAAATAGAAGCATAGGTTCGTGAGGGGTGGGAGAACCATATCTGCCTTAGCAGACCAGATAAGCTTAGCTGGTTGTCCTGCATGGTCCGTAAAGTCGACAACATGTTGCCTGCAGGCGTCTGCCTTCCTTCTAACCATTGCAAGTTTGGTTTGGTTGGGAGCTGGCAGTTGTAGAGTTGGCTTGGTAGAGTTAGCGGACTTGAGTGATGGGGCGTTGCATCACTTTTATAGGTGTTCCTGGTCACATGACAAGAGGAACTGGTAACGCTTTGGCCCTCAGACGCTTCAACCCAGCGTATCCAAGAGTTTAACCAAAGAAGGATCATTGATCGGCATAATCAATATAAGCCACATGTATAGACTTGGTTACAATAAACCAGTTATAAGGCTAAGCAAAATTTGAGTATTCCTGCTTACCTACCCGATGAAACCCACATCGATTACTAAACTTGTCGTAGATGGCCAGTGTAATCTATTTTATGCGTGGTCTTAATATCTGGCCTAGATTCACTGAAACTTCTGAATGGATGGAGAAGGTGTTGGATGACTTTGATATGGTATTACATACGGTGGTAAGAAGGCTGTTAATGGGGGCGAATTGGGGATACCCTATCGAGACCCCAGACTAGACCTGCCTAAAGACGGCCTGCGTGACCTCTACTGCTACTGGATTGAAAGAGCCTTGAATGCTATGGAGATTGAGGCTTCTTCGTAGCTCACGGCTGCAACCTACAACTACAAAAGGGATTTTGGAGATACCAGGGATGGTAAGGCTTGGCTGAAACAGACGCTCAAACCCGGAGGGGCCATGTCAGAATCGATCCTGAAGTTTCCTCGAGCGGCCATTTCTCACAATGGTCCAAGCTATACGAATCCAGACATTTGGAAGGAGAGCAACTATCAAGATCTGTGGCTCGGTCAAGATCGGAAAACACATGACCCAGGCAACGCGGAGAAGATTTTGCATGGACTTAGCCCCGCAGGACCATTTTGATTGCCTGCTGGAACAAGTCTGGCTGGTTCAGGACCCTGTCAAAATGATTGGTGCTGTTGCTACTTTGTATAACAAATAGATATTCCAATCTCAAGTTTCTCGGCTACTTACTTCCCTATGGTCTTAGACATGGGAAGGGGAAATTATAATGCTTTGGAATATGAACTTTATGAAGGAAACGAAACTATATGAAGAAGACGGTACGCGGAAAGGGACCACCCATTCTTGTGGTATTACCAAGTCTTCCAGCCCAGGTCCCAAGCACGACTAGTAGCTTCATTAGCCTCTTCCTCCCAGAATTGCCTCGTCCTAATATCTTGCCACCTCCCCACGGAATAATCACTACCCACATTCACGACTGGAATGGGTTCCGAGCAAATAGGATGATCCATCGGATCCCATTTCTTAACTCCATCCTGCTCCTCATCCCATTCTAAAGGGATAGGGTCAAATCGGACGAGAGAGATGGCGCGATTCTCTGCTTTCCCACGCGTGCAATCGGTATCTGCATCATGGTACATGAAGAACCATCCACGGTAGTATACACGGTTGCAATCTCGATCATCCATTGGCCATACCAAACCAGGAAGTGGACAGTTTGCATAATCTTCGTCAGAGGATGGGTCATGGACCCAGTCATACTCCTTTTGTCCTATGAACGCATTCACCTTACATTCGCTGCCTTCTTCTTCCTGATGACCGCTTTCCTGCTTCTCGGGCTCTATAGCTCTTTTGACTTTGCGGATTTGGCGCCAGATGGTGCCTCGGGCCTTCATTTCTCCAAGGAAGTGCGCGTGGCATTCTTCAGCTGTAGAGCCGGGCAGGAAGAAAAATTCGTAGCGAAAGATACCGCCTCGACCAACACTCGATGGCATAGTCAAGCCGTCGTGAAGTGCACAGCCGTCAAAGTCATGCGACACATCTGGATGGACCATGTAGTATATCCAGGAAGCGAGAGGGGGTAGCGGGCTATAAGCTTCAAAGCTTCCCCATGACATCGAGGCTGGTTTGCCAGTGTGATCTTTGAATATGTGATTATGGCGTAGGTATTTGCCTCTATTAACGTGAGCACTGGTGGCACCTTCTGGGCGTTTCGTAGGTCCCTTCTTTGTTCGAACCATAGTGATAGTAGACGAGCTGATTTGGGATTTGAAGACTTCCTGTTGTAGACGTGTACGAGTTTGTGAGACTGATGGTGGTTCAACAAATATGAGATTACGTGCCTGGAGGTTCTTTCTCCGCAGCTAAGGTGGCCAGGAGCGGCAGTAAAAAGTATATCGTAGAATATACTAAAATTTGCAAAACATAGGGTAGCTCTAATGCGTCGGATGTGGACTACAACTACCACTAACGTTAGCAGACGCGTTAACCAATCAAAAGTTTGATTCAATCAGGACGCGTCGTCAACTAAGCGAAAGTAATTTAAGGTCAGGCGTCACAGATCGTGGAACTTCAAGTCTCAGCTGGTGCCCATGCTTCAATTGGAATACAATAAACTATCCAAAAGAGTTAGGTATTAAAATTTCCAAGTTGCCCTTTTTTTCCCGGTTCGTTTAATTGCATCTAGCATCTTGTCTACCGCTTCCACTGCGTCATCCTTGCGGAACGCATCCGGCCAACCGTGTTCTCGAAACAACTGCCTGAGATATTGTTTGTCGAGATCCGTCGGAAACAGGTCGCTTTCTTCACAAACTTCTCCAAGGCTGATTGTACGTTCTGGTTCTGGAACACCCCACGTGTTGATCATCGGTCTGTTCGGAAGTCCAATTAGCTCCAAACTCCGGTACATGTCCTTCAACGAGTTAAAATAATATTGTATGGGATGATCGCCTTCGTAGGCGCCAATTTGTTCATAGATGATTTCTCCATCTCTAGCATTCAGGAATAAGTTATAAGTGCCTTGCTCACTGCCAAGAGATATGAGAAAGACATGCTTTGGATCAATCTCGCCTTCCATCCCCCAGTACTCGTCCTCAAATTCGTATGTAGCAACAGCGTTCACGAAATCCTCTCGTGTGAAAGTCGTATAGTCAAGCAATGTTGATCCACGATGGATGTGAACCCTCGTTCGCTGGTCAAAGTACGGGAGATGTCGCAGTACTTCAATTGTATGATCAGCCTTGAAGTGAGCACAAAAGTCTGGTGTCAAATGAGGCCATCCCTCGGGAGGGGGCACCTTCAAGTCATTCTTGTCGAAGTGTAAGGTAGTCAGAAAGTTGTAGAAGTCTAGGAATTGTCGTTTGATCTCTTGGGGATCACATGGTGTAGGCTCTTCGATACTCTGACACTCAGAGTCTGATGACTCGTTCGAGTTGGTAGACATTCCAAGTTATTTCAAAATGTCTTTATGCAAGAGTCCTTCTTCAAAGAGGAAAGGAAAGGAAGATACGAGTGTGGTAGCTCGGGCGAGTGAGTTACTTTGCAGTGTTCCGGCGTTGGCTGGTGACTGGAGGCAACAGTCGGTGCCAGGTGTTCGAATGTTGGGCGAAAGAATGTCACCTGTCAATGCGCGGACCGCCGAACCCGAAAGAGGTGAGATAATTTCCAAACAGCCGAGGGGTACAGCGATAGGTGGAGTAAAACTTGACCAGGGTGAACCAACAGTTGATGACGGTTGGCACAGCAGTAATGCCGTTATGAGTGTATTGTTGGTCACAAGTGTCTCCCAGCTCTTTTGACATATTCGGCCTTGTCTTGTGTGAATTTCAAGAAAATCAGATTTTCTGGCTGTACAAGATCAGGAAGGAAGGTCCCGAAGATTGGGGCATTTAACCGGAGATTATCTGAGTTGCCGCCTCACTTATGTCACCTGAATCATCGTGCTCCTCAGGCGAGCGATTTCACCTGGAAAAGAAGGCTCATTAGATCTGCGTTATACCTGTGCTTATGGAGTGATAAGTAGGCTAGCTGAGGTTAGAAGACGGATTGAATTTAACATTGTTAAGCTATACAGGAGCTTCCCAACAGGTCAGCACTAGCCAGAGTTCATAACGGCTAACAGGTCCCTATAGTGTTTTGCAACGCCGTCTATCACCGCCCCGATTTACATCTTTCTAAACTATCAGGTCTTTAGCAGGGGAAAATCGTCGCACGAAACAAAACCCCTCCACAAGAGACCTATACATTCAACCACGCTACCGATAAGGAATCTACTACTCCTCAGATCCTAGCGCGGTAGGCAAGGCGTTGGCTGCAGTCCTCTTCATTGCTCGTGGCTTAGCAGTCTTCTTGGTAGTCTTCTTGGTAGTCTTCTTGGTAGTCTTCTTGGTCGGCTTAGGAGGAATCGGCTTTGGTGGGTAGGGATTCTGCGGCGCCCTCGCCATCACTCGTGGCTCGGCAGTCTTCTTCGTCGGCTTCTTCGTCGGCTTATCAGTCTTTGGTGGCTTGGCGGTTTTCTTCGTCGTCTTTACTGGCTTTGCAATGGCTGCAGCCCTCTTCGTCACCACTATTCGCTTTACAGTCCTGATCGTCGTCACTGGTGGCTTTGGAATCGCGTCTGATGGTGTCAGGTTAGAACCACGGCTGCGTGTATGGTCAAGGTGCTATGGAGAACATACCATTCGGCTGCGCGAATTCAACTCCGGAGTTCTCAGCACCTGGCGCGGCAAGGACAGCAGGAGCTGCTCCCAGGATACCGATCAGGAGGACAATGTTTTGAAGATAGCGCATATTGGATTGATAAGTGAGTAAGACTGCAGTGCTTGAGTTTGGAATAGCTGGAACTGACCGGAACAGCAGCATCTCTTATACTTACAGCTTCTAAAAGTCTTACGTGTTTTCTTAATGAATATCCTCCTTCCTAAAGGAACTCTTACAGCTCGTTTAGAAACATGCTTGGCACAAGGGGGACCGGAAGAGGCGGGAGCGTATAGGACACTCCACCACGGCTTACAGACCTGTAAAGGTGGACGTAGAAGAAAGTAGTAACGAAGCAACTAGGATCTGATGCTGACAATAAGATGATGTTCCTGGCCGGCAAGACACTATCCATGCTATGCGAGAACTGGTACTTCCATCCCAATCAAAGATTTAGCTGCGTACAGGACGGAGGCGCGAGACCCAATAAACACGATGTACCTTTGAATAGAACTTGGAGGTTAAAGGATGCTTGGTACTCACGCCTGCCTTCTCATCCCTTCACTCTATGGTCGAGCACCATAAAGTTGTTGTTTTCTTGAAGTAATCCGGATTGTTACGCATTGACTAATACACAGTCATATGCAGCGTATTTGTTTCGTATCCTCGGAATAATCGCAATCTAAGTGGTTTTATCGCGAAGATCCCTGCAGGTTTAGCTGAGCGCTTATGCCAAGTAAAAGCGGTTAAAATGCCTTGACTTTCCGGCATTGCTGATTGCTGACTGCTGACTGTGTTGTTAAATCCGCGGACGGCACGCAACGTCAAAAAGGTCGTGTGATTACTGAAAGTAGACAGATTTGCGGCAAAGATCTGCAGGTCCGCAAAGGTCTAGCCCGCCCCCCCCTGGTCGTAGAAGTGCTTACAAGCGCTTCCGCCGCTACTCAGCCTTAGTATATCCTATTCAAGTAACATTACCTTGTCAGCTCGAATAGAATGGTACAAGATTAGTAGGAATTCCTTGTTTCGATTCCAAGGGTCCTTGAGAAGTAAGATTCTTCTCTACTGCAAAGTCATTGGTGGAGTTGCCGGCGACACTTTTGGTCCTCTTTTTAATGCATAGCCCCACCGTGAATGCGACAGGTATCCCTCAGCAGAGACTAGGCCAGGCAGCAACAGCAGCCGTTGAAGGCAGATGTCTTTGTTTCTTTAGCATATCGCCAAAGCCAAGACAAATTTCTTCATAGCAACAGACTAATCGAAATGTCCATCAGTGAAAGAGATGCATTATTGAGGAGGCTTTGTCCCGGTGATCGATCCGAGACGTGGCACAAACATCTCGAGCGCGCACGCATTCCAGGATCGGGCCAATGGTTTCTCGAAGATCCCAAGACAAAGAACTGGCTGCAAGGCGACTCTCCATTCCTGCTGTGGCTTTATGGACCATGTGAGCGTAATGAGAATTTAATCAATGGCTTGGCTAATGTCCTGTCAGCTGCCAGTGGTAAAACGTTCCTGTGGTCAGTTCATCCTTGAGACGCCAGGAGCCCATTACTAATCACAAGTGCAGCTCCAGTATCGCCGAACATATTACAGAGAACCAGAATTATGCAGTTGGCTTTGTTGAATTCCAGCACAATCATAAACAGTATAACGAAGCTGATTTCAATTATGCTCTGAACTCTGTTTTGAGACAGCTTGTATCACGCCTCCCCAGCACATCAAATGTTTTGAAGTGGCTGACAGCGGATGATGTTACCTATCCTGACGATGATGAGCTGCATCAGCTACTCCATCTTGTCGCGTCCGAGTTTGGCAAGGTTTTTGTCATCTTCGATAACGCCAATAGCGTTACCGCGGAAGCTCTGAGGGATTTAATGCGTTCTCTGAACCCGACTGAATCTGATTCAGGCTTTCGAGTTATGTTCTCAAGCCAAAGCATGTGCACTGGTGCCTTCTCGATATGGCCTGAAGTTCTTGAAATTCACTTGAGAGCAGATGAGAGGGATATCGAAGTGTACATCATTGAGACACTTCGAGACGTCTCAGGCAAGGACTTGTCCTCGGGCCACGAAAAGTTAATTCACAACATGGTCAAACTCTTTGACGGCCGGTGAGTATCCCATGTGTAATTAAACCGGGATACTGACCACCAACAGGTTCCTTCCCATCCCGGCTTGGTCTACCGAAAAACCTATGCCAGAGCTCCTAGCCAGTCTCGATCAACTTGTGACTTCCTCTAAAGGAGCTTCTACCTCGGGCAAGATAGATGTCTTCTGCAAAGAGGCTGTAAGACAAATCACGACCTCACAGTGGAGAGACATGATCTTTTGCATTCTCTCCCATATCATCAAAGCTTCTGAAACTGGCTACACCTTCACAATGCCCATGGCACTCGAAGCGTTAAACATCTGGGAGATGACCCATGATAACAATGCCTTCAACGCTTCCGAAGCTCTTCTAGTCTGCCGTGGCCTTATTTACTATGTTGAAGACGATGAATCGATGCGGATTACATCCCCACTTCTTAGCGAATACCTGAAGCGAGAGGTCTTCGGCATCGACTATGAGAAGCGAAGTATTAGCGCTTTCATGCAATATCTATCGTCTGACGCCTTCGCGCAAGGTGCTTGCAAATCGTCTGCCTCTCTGAGAGAACGACTACACAAGAACAGATATCTGTGGTTTGCCGCTAGAATGCTAGGGCCCAGCTTACAAATAACTACCCCAGACACCTTAGTTGAAGATTCTATACGCCTCTCATCTCGAAGGGGGTCGATTGAGTCATATCTACAAGCAGCTGAGGCCTGGCCGTACGAGAGCCAAGCCAGCTATGACGAGCTGGAAGAGGATCAAGAGCGATGGCAATGCTTCACCATTGGATATCGTCCACTACACCTTGCTGCGCATCTAGTGGCTCCAAAGGTGCTCATCGACACGCTAGTAGCTCGTGGAGAAGACCTAGAAGCTCGAGATAGCGACGGTCGCACAGCCTTGCATCTAGCTGCAGAGATCGACATGGATAATTCGACACTGCAAGCTCTTGTTGATGCTGGTAGCAATGTACTGGCTGAAGATGCTATGGGTAATACACCTTTATCTAATGCTGTCGTGAATGGGAGCGTTGAGTCTGTCAAGATACTGCTGGCTAATGGGGCTGATGCTAGTGCGCTTGATTTAGACATCCTGGAGCAATGTGGGGAGGAGAAGCCGGAGATTGCAGAGTATCTGAGGGAGCTTGGCATTGATATACCAGTTGAGGTTGACAGTGATATGGAGTATTAATTCATTACTGTATCTTATTTTAAAATTACACGTTCATTTTAGAGCTTTTTCTGTAATTGCTGCAGGTTCAACTATCTCAAGCTGACATCGTGGTGCCATTGAATAGCTCAAGACAGGAGCATACCCATACCAGCAAGGACTCCCAAGACCAGTCCAAGTGTACTAATGCTACCTTGTCTCGGAACAGTAGAAGCGGCATTCTGAACAGCCTCTGCATCAGTGGCAGATGAGATCTCAGTAGCAGATGCGGTCCCAGGTTCACCATCTCCCTCTTTCTTCTCCATATCCGACTTCCTGTAGATCAAAGGTACAGCAGCCACCCGAGTAGCAACCGCAATATCAGCAAAGTCATTCGAAGTTGCTCCTAGATACTCTCCCAAGTCCATCATTGAGGTAGTGCCTGCCTCGGTTCCAGTGTAGCTTAGGTACGACCATACACCGTGTGAATAGGACAGACCGGAAACGGATGAAACTGAGGTGAAGAAATCGCGATTATTAAACCATATCGCACATTGCTGAGAGTACGAGTAAGAGCTGACTGGTCCGAGCGTGGACACGCATGCTCCACGAACATCGCCCACATAATCACTGTCTCTGTTAGTTTGGTCACCTCGCAGCTCATGACGATAGACATACCTGGGGCAACAATATGCAAGAGTCTCGGATTTATCCAGCATGTTCCTCCAAGCGTCGGTAACCCAGACAGCTCGTGGAAACTCAAGATCAGCGTCCGGCGGCTCCTGTGCCAGTACACCCGACGCGCTCATCTTGCCACCCTCGGCATGTGCCAATGCCCCGACAGTTTTCCAGCCCGCGGGACAAGCGATACCAGGAGAGAAGTAAACAGAAGTGGTTTGAAAGAGGGTGGGGGGAGTTTGACTGATGAAAGAGTCCAGTTCGTCGCCGCTGGGAAAGCAATCGGCGAGAGTCACCAAACCACATCGAGCATTACCTAGGTGAGAGTAAGGTGAAGTTACGTTGACAAAGATGACATTGTTGTCGTTGATGTTGGTTGCGCATGACGGTGGAGCGGTGAAGGTAGTTGTTAGAGGGCCCAGGTTATGGGCAGTGATGCCAAAGAATTCTGTCGCGGTAGGCATCTTGTCCTGTTGGCAATTCTGTCAATCAAGTTCTGCGTTGATGGAACGAGAGTAAAGTGGGTGGCGTCGACGATGCAAGTTACCAACGGAACCTTTTTATCAGTTCATTCTGAGAAAAAAAGCCCTGAACAGTTACACTTTGTGAGAGGCACAGCTCATTTCGCTATGAAAGCAATGGGCTTGGCGCCGCCTGATGTCGCCTGGGCGTTGTTGCATGATTCGTTGCAGCGCTTAGTCGGAAGACAACAGTGACCCTTTAGGTAGCATTGAGTGTCGGTGATTTCTACAAAGGGTTAAGCTTCATGAGGCCCCTGTCGGGTGATTTAAATGCCAAGAATGAGCGGGCGAGTTTAGGGTAACCTGGTCACGAAGTGAGTTACTGCACTATTAACTCCGCGGGGAAGTAGACGACTAAAACATTGCAATGATCGAAAACGAAAATCTATGATGAATTCCGGTCGAACTACATATAGAGTAAGTGATCCCCAGGGCTGTTGATGATTCCAAGCTGATCAGAATCAAGGGTTATTCCGGCTGAGCATACATGATGAATCCAATGTGTAAACTTCTGAACAAAGATAGATGAGCAAACAATACTCATCATCTCTTTCGCCTTCAGAAGTCTCTACCTGTAATTAGAGAACATTAATCCACTTCACAGCGTATAAGCGCGTGTTCCCCATGGAGGTATTGGCAGAATTCAGTTCTAACTTCCAACTAAAAGCGTTTGCCCCGGTGGAGCTAAGGCTACTTCAGCCTTAGCCTGTAATTGGCGCGCTTGGATAAAAGACGGGCATAAGCTTTTCTTTTACTCCGATCCCCTCTAGTGAAACACAATTGGCAGCGGTTTCGATTGTGGGAAGAAAGGTACGAGAGCAAGCTCGTGAGACATTGGAATTCCTTGGAGGCTAATATGAGAGGACTGTCTCATCGTACGGCCTTCGCAGGGAGAGGCCTTCCCCTATCGACTGCGGGGGATCTGTCATCTTCTCTGCGAAACATTCCAGTTATATGGAGATAACAAAATGAAGACAGCTGTTGCTTTCTGAAGAAGGTTATCCTTCGAGGCTATTTACAAGAGGAATATACACCCATATACACAAAACAAAATAGCTAGTCAGAACATACATCGCTCTACATCCATACTACGTCAGAGGAACCCGATAATAATGTTCGAGATAGTAACTTACCCCGAATCCGTTGGGACACTTATATGAAATCCACTCGTCATTGTACCCATCGCTCTCAATGCATCCCCATTCGCAATCACAGCCGTACGGATCACATAGTGTTCCACTGATAAGATATGTGCTTATCTTATCGCAGCCTGCGGCTCTTGCATCTTTTATCGCATCGTATCGATCGTAGCATGTGGCGGATTGTTGTCGGATCTTGAAGCTGCGCGTGGATACCAGGCATGCAAAACAGGTGATGAGTATAGTTGCAGATTTCATGGTTGGGAAGTGTGTGACGGGATTAAATTAGAAAATGGGCTTTGTAACTTCTCGATGCGATTGTGGGGATGGTAACGAGATATATCACTATGATCAAGGGAGATGATATTACCCTGAGTCAACGCGGCAAAAACATTCCAACTGATGAGATCTTGAGATAATCCCAATCATGATTGGACTGGTATCAATGGTGTTAAGCGCCACAATAACTGTCGCGTCCTTGGGACTTGTTTTTACCCTAAAAGCTGTCATGGATTTAATGGAGAATGGCCAATTGGAATAGTGAGGTGGTATTGGGTTTCATGTGACAAAGAAATAAATCAGAAAGCTATGACAGTATCAAACTGACAAGTTCCCACTCACCTGAACGTATCGCCGGGATCATCAGACCCGATTCCATTGATTTTCGCAATTCAGAACTCTTTGTTATAGATGAATGTTGACTATTGCTCAGTTCGACGTTAAGAAACGGCAAACGCCTCCGTCAGTAAGTTCCAGCCCACTGTTTTAACCAGTAAGCTTTCTTTTCAGCATGAAATCTCGAACTGAAACCAACGCCATTACGGATGATCTAAAGGCAAAAACTAGATCTAATCTCAGACACTCGATTCCGACCAGGCCTAGCCCAAATCCCCTCTTGACAAGATGAAGTTCACTAATCGCAGAATCTCAATCACGGTGCGTTAGCTTAATTGCTACAAGCTCACAGAAAATTTCCAATAGTCTGTGGCGCTTACACGCGCTATTGGCTTCCAGGCTCTTCTGAAGTTGTTAAAATCAGGGGTCAAGCGTTAGTGTCGAGCTCAGGGTCCATTTAACGTGTGAACTGAGGATTCAAAAATAAGATGGAATCGTCTCTGTCAAAGATACATGCTGCACGAAAAGTATTTTCGATAAATAAAATCCAGAGGGGATCGAACAGCATGTTCTCCAAAATTACAAAAGAATTAAACTCATAGTCTGATTTATCTCGGCTGGCAGTGGTGTAATTACCTTCAGCTCGTAATGGAAAGAGGCGTTCACTAGTCAGGGCCAGTCCAGTGCTAAGGGTCCCACCTCCGATCATATCAAGCTTCATAACCATCAGGACACCGCTTCCCAGAAATTCGACCGTTGCTCTCTTTCCCATCTTTCCGTTTCATCACACTCATTCGGCACTTTCTGTTTCAAGTCCTCATTATGCGTCCTGTTGTCGCTTTAGCAGCATTTGCTGCCTTGGGCAACTGGAGCGGCGTCCACGCAAGTCGATGCAAGCCTCATCCCAACCTCACCACGAGCACAGTGTTGCCAAGCACTTCGGAAACAGAGTCACCACTCGCTGTCAAGAATGTACTGAGCAATGGTAACTTCGCTACCAGAGACCCCGACGTACCAGTTCCTGGCTTCATCGTCGAAGGTCAAGCTCAAATCGTCACTAACAAGGGGTATACCGGCGATGGAAGCAAAGAGCAGGGTTGCGTTGAGATGTCAGCTCGCAATGACCCCTCCAAGCGCAAAAGAGGTATTGGAAATGTCGCCAGAATCTCGCAGCAGCTCTTGGACCTAGATACCAAGAAGAAGTACACTGTTCGGTTCTTCTACGCTGTTGTCACTGCGAGCAGCGGCGTCAATGTCTGCACCCTTAGCGCTTCCATCGCCGGCCATCAGTTTTATACGTCGACTATCCTCAGCTTGGGACAGGCGATTGAGTGGGATACTGTTTTGACACAGACAGATGTTCCTAATACGGAGGGTGCATTTGCGGTGTCGATCAATTGTCCTATTGGCGGAGTGGCAGCGATCTACCTTGACTCCATCTTCATGTCTAACCAGGTCACTCCTGAGACAATCGACACCGTCAAGCTTGAATTTGGTGACGAGGGTGATGTACCTCTTCCTACAACTGCCAGCAGTTTGCTGATGGCAACGACATCGGATGCGCCCGGCAGCACCGAGACCTCTCAAAAGCCATCAACACTTTCCGAGCGCCTCTCGGGCACCGAAGACGCGGCAACTATTGTCCCCACAACCTCCGACATTGGTACCTTCAACCCGTCAACGGCCTCTCGATCCGCCGATGAGACTGTCAACGGCGAGTCCACGTCCACTCAGACATCGGAGTCCACTGATGCCCCCACGTTATCGACCGTCTTCAGCGCTCCCACTCGTGATGCTTCCACCGAATCAGAGGACAAGACTAAATTTTCTACGTCCGACTCAGCCACCTACAATTCAGGAGCTCCTACGACCGCGTCATACGACCCTGCCTCAACGGAAAGCACTTCGCCCATGGACCCATCTACGAAGTCCGAGAGCAACACTGAATTGTCTTCTCTACACTCGACCACAGCCACCATGGACATTCCTACAACCTCCGTGTATGATCCCTCTTCCACTGAAAGCTCTTCTCCATCTGGATCACGAGTCTGCCCCGCTGGAGCACCACCACCAGGATACTGCACACCTGTCCAACCCCAAGTGACCTTGACCGAGTCCCTACCAGGAATCCCAATGTTCTCAGAGAACGAGCAGCCCCCCAACACACCGCGAGCCTGCTGGGCCACCGGAGTTCCGAAAACCGGTACCTGGGGCCGTGCGAAGTGGAGTAAGCCTCGACAAAACTCCGTCGAGGACTGCGCACTACTATGTAAGCAGGAAGGGTCCGCTTGCAAGGCCTTTGCGCTTAACACTCTTGGACAAGAGACTTCTTGTTGGATGCTGGGGGATAGATTGGGTGTCACTGGCATTGATCTTGGAAAGCAACGGTCTCTGGTCTGGAACGATTTCGATTGTTTTGAGTGCCATGACTGCGACATTAAGAATCCATTGGATGTTGAGACTAGCACCTCGGTCCTCGAGCAGTCCTCAACTGTCTTACCGACAGAGTCTATTGATGTTACGACTTCTGTCGCGCCCTCCACCACAACTCCCAGCGATAAAACCTCCACTCAAGTTCCTACCTCTGACGACACCACTTCTGAACAAACTACCGAGCCCCCAACACGGACTGAGCCTCCCACCACCTTCTCCTCCTCTTACCTCCCAACAACAACCGAGTCTATCATGGCCCAGTGTACTCTCGCTCTCTCCGACGGATGTGTCATTGATCCCAACGCCGACTACTCCGACTGTAACAAATCCGGAAAGTTCAAAAACACGTTCACTCTCCGAGACGAAGAGTATCCTTGGCAAATCGATACTTGGAACTGTGCTGCTCTGTGCTACCATATGCCCAGTCGTTGCAAGGCATCCGCCTATGACAATGATCAGCGAAAATGCGTCTTCTCATCGCGCTCAACGCACGATTCGTCTTTTACCCCTTCGAACGATGCAGGCAGCCTGTACTGGAGTGAACAGAGCTGTAACAACTGCTTCTGCCACAACTATGAACGAGATGACTACTATGCTTCCCTCGCAACTGCGCTTCCTCAGGCAACATGCGCACCTAGCATCGCTAGCGAAGAAGCCGTTTGTGAGATCAAGACCAGTCCTTCAAGTGACCTAGTCTGCCAACACACCGGCTACTTCCCTTGGGCATATGACCACGTACCTTCAAAGTTCCCCTACCAGGACTCCGAAGAGCGTTGTGCGGCGCTTTGCAATTCGAACCCTGATTGTGCTGCGTCAGCTTGGTCCGAGGAGTCTGGATGCGCTATTGGCTATCATCAACTGAAGTCCATCCAATGGAGTCAGTTCGGTACTAAGCTTTTGAGCTGGAGTGATAAGGGTTGTTGGGATTGTTCTGACTGTATCAAGAGTCAAAGGTGGCGTATCATTAATGTTTAATTTCAACGGGGATGTCTTAGCAGTTTGGACGGGGTGATAATGTGGGTGGTTTAAATGGACTTGTTCTTTGTTTGAATTTATTTAGCTCTGAGAGGTACATAACTGATGACCAATGCAAGCAATTGGAACGATGGCTCGTAATCCTAGCGCTTAATCCTTGTACCCCGTGGCCTTCGTGTCACCGCAAACTTGCATTTTCTTTGTCCTCTCAGTGATATATGGCGCGAAACTGTCTGTGAAGAAGAGCAACCCATACCTGGGCGATTCAGCGTAAGACAACAAAGAGAGGAAGTTATATAAAGATTCAGCAAGTCTTATCTCGTGGACTCACATGCATCTAAGGCCTCTGGAACTAACGGGAGTCATGACGCTACAGCCAAAGGAGAGGAACTATGAGGTAAGTTGATTGCAGCTTGACCGGAACGGACCTGACGTTCTTAAGGCTGCCATCGACATCCTCAACAGTCGACGCCGCGGAAATAGGCCTACTGTACCGCCGGCAACTATTTCGCCAGTACCAGACTTTCGCAGCATTCCTGATCTGAAAGGAACGGCTGATCTGAGAGGTACTCCAAGCATGGTTGGTATGAAAGAGTGGCTTCAGCAAATCGGCCACTTGGTATGTCTCACCAAAATATCTGACCTTGACTTGACAACAGCTAAAATATTGTAGACATCCGATATTGATCGTCCGAATATCATCCATGTCGCCGGTACCAAAGGCAAAGGAAGCACATGTGCATTCATCGAATCTTTTCTCAGAACTCACGGACAAAGAACCGGCTTTCCGCGAAAGACAGGACTTTATACCTCCCCACATCTGATCTTCCCCGAAGAAAGAATTCGTATCAACTCTCAGCCCATCGCCAGAGACCTCTTCGCCGACTACTTTCTTCCAAGTGTGGGATGCTTTGACAGAAGACAACGACGATAACTCCAAGGTGGTTTTGCCTCGTTATCTCCAACTACTTGCTCTTGTCACATTTCACGCTTTTATCAAAGAGGGTGTCGATACTGCCGTCTTTGAAACCCATCACGGAGGCGAATACGATGCGACTAATGTGATCCAGCATCCTGTTGTAGCTGTCATCACGCCACTTGGGATGGATCATGTCAATCAGCTCGGTCCCACTATCGAAAACATTGCTTGGCACAAAGCCGGGATTTTCAAGCGCGGATCCGTTGCAATTTCCGCTCCCCAAGGGTATTCCAGTGCTGAGGAGGTTCTTCGAAGCCGTGCGAGCGAGAAAGGGATAAATGTCCACTTCGTCGAGAATGATCCACGTCTCCCAGCAGTTGTGCTACAGCTTAAGCCAGATGTCCAACGTACGAACTGTTGTGTAGCTTTGGCTGCAGTTCGTTACTTTCTAGTTCAGAAAGATGCTGCGAGTCTATCGTATCAGGATATTAGGCGCGGTGTGGGTCAGTTCTCGTGGCCAGGACGCTTTCAGTTACTTGTAGAGAGGAAGTTCAGATGGTTCCTGGACGGTGGACACAATGAGATGAGCGTTGACAAAGCTGCTGAGTGGTTCATCGAGAATTCCAGTGGACAGCGAATCTTGATCTTTGGTCAAATTTCGAAGGCAAGGGATACCGTATCTGTGCTTGAACGCTTGGCTATGGCTCTGAGCACAGTCCACATCCAGCATGTCGTTTTTACTCGATACGATCCGAGGCAAGACTTTGCATGTGATTCAAGTAAGATAAACCTCAGTTCTGTACCCGAAATCGCTAACGATCATGTAGGTATGGGTTGTGTCGCAAAGCTTGACCCAGAGGTCATGAATGAGAAAGGCTTTGGTAAGATATGGAAGAGACTTCACCCAAACGCGCATATCAGTTACGAGCCAAGTCTTGAACAGGCACTTGCGTCTGTGAGGGGAATTGGAGGGGAAGCTGGAAGCAAACACATACTAATTACGGGTAGTCAGCACCTGGTTGGCGGTGCTCGGTTCTCCTTGGAAAGGACACTGAGGAGACGAAGGGTTACTTGCGACAAATAAGAGCTCAATGGTGAGCCTTACGTCCATGGAATTATGGATGGTGAAGTTATAGAAGACGATGGTGGCATGGGGCTACTGAAAAGGTCTGGTGATTGCCGCGTGAACTTGAAGAGGGGCTGATGGTATGTAAGAAAGGCGATGGGATGTGCCAGCGTACGGTATTTTCCAGGCATAGTTAGGATACGAGGATAGCTCCAACAATTTCACTACTTGTTGTATCCTACTGGGTAGTCTTATCTTTACCAACTCTGGTGCAAGAAAGAAGTGTGTTGATATCGATAGCTTTCAAACCATTTACGTCGCTAGTATAGAGGCTGAAAGTAGTATGTGATTAGGCCCTAATATTCTAAGAATTGCTTGATCTTAGAAAGAGGCCCAGAGAAGATGGGGTGGGAAACTTGCACCCCTCTGGTGTGTTATCATTCGTTGTGTTGATTTAACCTGTACGCGTTGAGAGGCGTGACTTTCAAAAAAAACTTAGCACCCCTCTGGTGATAGAATATGGAGGAAATGTCATGATGGTTGGTTGTTTGACTGTCTGCCTCGGATTCGCTGACCTGTGCCTTAAACCTATAGCTATTTCCAGTCAGACACGGCCTTTCCTCAAGGTCTTTTGTTTTTCAAACTCCTGCGCGTCCCGGTTCCTAGTACATCTCTTTCCGAATTTGGCAAGAAGAAGCGACCTTCGAGCTTCTTCCCCCTCAGTGTTGTCTTGTGATATGGTGTAGTGCCCGATGGCTGAGAAGTTGGCGGACGGGTCGCGAAGGTTTGTTTTCAGTCTTTGGGTTCCGTCATCGGGCTTGCCTGTTAACACTTTTTTGTACCAGCTCGGAGTTTGACTCTGGTGATCTGTGTCTATGAACAATTGATCTTTGTCTGTGGGAATGTCATTTCCTTGCGCTGGGGGCTGTCGCGCTTGACGTTCCTTTTCCTGCTGCTCTCGTTGATGTATTTGAAGAGCAAGTTGCTGAGCCATAATTGCGTCGGCCTGGGAATAATGCCGCTGACTTGTTAGTGAATGTGCACTCGATTACGGTAGGTTGGGTATCAATTAACCTGAGGGTTGTGTTGGCTGGATCGAGCCATTTCTACCGGCAAGCCATCTTGCATTTCCGCTTGGAAACCGGCTTTTTGTGCCGCCATGAGCTGTCGCGCTTGTTGTTGTTGAAAGAGCTGTTGCTGCCGCTGTCTCATCGCTACCATCGCTTGTGGATTATTAAGTTGAGGGTTAAGTTGGCTGGATTTAGCCATGTCTATCGGTAAGCCATCTTGCATTCCCCCTTCAAATGCTTGTTGTGCCATGAGCTGTCGCGCTTGTTGTTGTTGAAGAAGCTGTTGCTGTTGCTGTCTCATCGCTAACATCGCTTGTGGATTACCAACTTGAGAGGAGCGAATTAGCGTGTGAATAGAGATGGAGAATAGTAGAGATAATGTTAGTGATACATACAATGTTGTTGCTGGAGTTGTTGCTGCAGCATTTGCTGCTGAGCGGCAGGACTGAGATGCTGTAAAGCATGAGCATTACGGTTTACACCCGGCGTCATACCGCCCATGAGGGCGGGGTTTATTTGTTCCCCGGGAGCAGAGACCATAGGTCCCCCGAATTGATGAGACATGGGATTGGCTTTCCCAGTATACCCTCCGCCTACATGATTCGAGGTTCTTTGTTGCGACAGTGACCGGGTCATAGTTCGACTTGCAAGTTGCTGAGGCTGACTTCCTGTCATGCCCTTTCTCACACCCCGACTTTGATCGACAACCTGTTGCTCATGCTGGCGGTGCTCAAACCGTGTAATTGGTTCTTGATCGCCACTGAGAGAGAGCGAAGGAAGGTCATGCAAGCCAGTACGTGACACACTGGTCTTCTGAAGCTTTCTTCGAAGACGACGTGCGCTGGACTTGAGGTGATCAGAGTCATCAGAGTCATCAAAGTCATCAGAGCCATCAGAATCATCAAATCGACTTTGTGGCCTTTTTCCTAGGATGTTAGATGCTCGAGAAAGTACCTCAGTTCTCTTCGCTCCCCGGGTTGAATGCATTCTCGTGCCTAGTCGGCTCTTAACGTGAGCTATGTGGCTTTCACCCGGTATCCTGTTGAATCTGCAATTCTTTGAGTGGGCGTAGCGAGGATTCAATCTTGGAGCGTTAGGTCTCAACCTAGAATAACGGAGCGCACAGAACAGTAGACATCAGTAATATGTGCTGATAAGGCAGAAAGCCGTGACTGGCGGTGAAAATGCCTTGCATGGTACACGTGCTCAGCTTCCACGTCACAGCGGCCTTGGCATCCATAGGCTGCCGCCTGCCAGCGCAACGCGATTGGGCGCCAACTGCGGCTGGAGTTACAGTGAGCCTAACTCTCGTGTTTCCAATTCAATTCCTTCATCTTCAATCCTCTACCATGTCTCCTCAGGCGACTGAATCTGATGCTTCCAGTCAGTATGACGACGATCTTGATGCGAATCTGGCCACAAATGCGACGGATCGAAACCCGGCAGACTTCGATGGTTCCTCCTATGAATTGCCCGGCAAAGTAGCCGCCGTACGCAACGCTAGTCCGTCCGTCAGTCGTCCAACATTAAATTGACCTACTAATCATTCCAAGGTTCAGTGCCCCAATGCCATGGGAGGGGCTCACGTCGCCGGCTCCCCATGATGGTTGACTGGCGTCGGGAAATTTGCAGTTTCTTGAACATGACCGATGCTTGTTCTGACCACGACATCCTGGACAAGCTCGAGGCCAGGGCCGAGCGCTTGAAAGAATGTGAATCCTTAAGGAGCATCGCACTGGGGCAGAAAGACCCACCGAAAGTACAAATTCTCCATAAAATCGAGTGTCAACAGAATGGAGATGAATGGGGCCTCTATCTGGACCAGCCATGGATAGTTAAAGGAGGCCCTTGTCAAGCGCACGTTCGCTCCAGCAAAGGGATTAGTAATCTGGACCTATACCTCGAAAGGAACAAGGACATCGTCTGTATTATTTACCGCGTCTATGAGTGCTGCGGTGACTTGCTGCCGGCTTCGAGTCCCAGTCAATAGAGGACCAGTCACGACGTCAGTGTCTCATCTTTGATCGCAAGTGAGAGCGTGTCTATCGTGTCGGATAGACTCAGGGCAATCTGGGAAGATCTCATTGCCAATAATGTCGGCACATTCGGTGCTTCCAAAGGTTATGATACGCAGCACACGCACCGCCCTTACTTGTGGTGGTTTCATCACCGTCAGGATATAGAGTTATGGAGGTCGCGCGTTGACCGAGAATCTAAAAGACTGATCGATGTCTTCCGATCGTATCTAAAAGAAAGTCTTGCCACAGAATGGGCTGCGGTTGACGACCTGATAGACAGAGGCAAGATTACAGAACAATATCTCGACTATATCTTCGTGAGTAAATCCTACTGATCTGAATTTGAATGTTTCTGATCAGGTTAAGATTCCTCAACAGATTGTTATATCGCGGTCAACTGGCCAGAATATGACCCACTCTGAAGCATACACGTCAACGACGTGGCCAAATGAAGGGACAATTGAGGCTCGACACTGGAAGTTTGACGGTAACTTTCAACGCTCTGTTACCAGTCTCAGGGTATCCCCACCAAGCCTCGCGACCGGAGAATTTCCAATCACCAACATGCTTGTCTACCCTTTGAAATACGCTGATATTGATGCTAAAATATCACTTCGAAAGCGAGGAGAGATGTTTTGGAGATGCCGTCAGCGCAACTATGTTCGAGTGCTGGGTACTCCTGGAGACCAGCTTCATGACGCGGTGGGTGCTTTACCAGCGGCATCCACTTTGGGATCTAATGCATGAATAGTATTCAGGATCGAGATTCATGGTTGATACTAGAACCTATATCCAGATGCATCCCCGGTTGCAGGGATCGTCGCCGCCATATCGCGACGATCTTGGGCCCGGGTTGATGGCTCAAGATGACCCGCATGACAAACTGGGAGATGAATTCTTCATGTGCCTTCCTCCGACGTTGAATGGATTCGACATGCAAAAGAAGGAATGGGGTAAGTGGTGATTCTCTCCGTCAACACATGTATCATTACTAAAAGCCTCAAGTGAAGCTTGGTGTCGCCAATATTAGAGAGGTAGTATGGAATGACGAGGCTTTTGACCTTCTAGTGATGGAGCCTGCTACAAAAGAGCTAGTTCAAGCTGTTATGACGAACCACGTGGATGAAAACAGGAATACCGATCTTATACATGGGAAGGGAAACGGACTTTTTATTCTCCTCCACGGGTAAGACCCGAACCTATGTACATCCAACCATTCAGATCTGACGATGGTTCTAGGGGTCCTGGCACTGGAAAAACACTTACAGCAGAAAGGTACGAGCAATCTCACTCCTGTTTTAACCAACCCTGACCATCTATAGTGTCGCGGAGATTACCAAGAAGCCACTATACAGAGTAACATGTGGTGATATCGGTACAAAGGCTGAAGAGGTGGAGCGAGTATGGCAATCATCCTTGTTAGTGTACACAGAATCCACTGACAGTTTTTAGTATCTAGAGGTTGTACTCCTACTGGGAAAGACCTGGGACTGTGGTGAGCTGAATATCCCTCTAATCAATGAAACGAAACTGAACGTAAGCCAGTTGTTCTCCTCGACGAAGCCGACGTGTTTCTCGAACAGCGCACGCTCGACAATCTGGAACGCAACGCATTAGTTTCGGGTAATCCCAGCACTCCAGACATACGGGAGGGGCCACGCTGATATCATTTTCATAGTCTTCCTGCGCGTTCTGGAGTATTATGATGGTAGGTGGTGGCTGAAGCAAACATTGCGTTTCACTGACATAAGATATCAGGTATCTTGATCCTCACTAGTAACAGGGTCGGAATCTTCGACGAGGCATTCATGTCGCGAATCCAGCTAAGTCTGCGATACGAAAATCTAGGTGAACCCCAGAGACGAAAGGTCTGGCAGAACTTCATCAACCGCCTAGAGAAGCTCGAGATGGACCGCGGCCTCGTTCCAACTGGGCCTCAAAAGGCGCCGAGATATGGAGTAGACATCGCAGGCATACGGCAACACCTAGACATGCTGGCCAAGCCGTCGTTGAATGGTCGGGAGATCCGGAACACGATATCGACAGCAAGGCAACTGGCAACCTTCCGTGAGGAGAGACTGGCGTACGGGCATTTAGAGGCTTGTATTGCTGAATCGAACAAGTTTGATCAGTATATCAAGACTTTAAAACATGGGTTTTCAGCGGACCAAATTAAGAAGGATCAGCAGGAGAGATAAGACGATGTATTCGTACTAGACTTGATGGGCCATAGGGTTCATACTGCCAAGACAAATGTGATAATGTTGCTGGATAGGTATTTGAACGGTATAGGCTGAAGGCTTGATAAATTTAGGGACAGGAGTAAGACCGAGATTGAAACTAATTGCGTATACTAATATGATTGTTAAAGTATCTGAACAACACTACCAAATGTTATCGAATATACTGGAATATTAGGCCTATTTTCGCGATTCTTCAAGGATCGCCTTCATATAAGCCGCAGCCGTAGCAGAGGCAAAACCCTGCCACCTCTTATCCTTATGACTGTCGGCATAATCACAAACGCCCTTGATTATGATACAGGGCATGTTATCCCATACACCTCCACCCTCCATTTCGAAAGCTATGACCCCTTCACTCCGAGCGATGTCGTCCCGATCCCCGCCAGACTTCATAACTTTGTCACCGGAGGCAAACCGTCCGATGTGCAAGCTTGGATAGTAGTCGACCTGTCCTGATTGTCCCACGCGTAGCCAATCCTTTTGTCGCTGGCGTGTAATTGACTTTGCGGTGTCGCACTTTAGCTCGGAGCAGGACGAGACGCGCGATTCGTCGCAGACGCCTCCTAGGCAGCATTCCTCACAGGAGGATAGAGCCTGGTGCTTGTGGCGGTACTCTGACTGGAAGAGTATATCTTTTTGGGCGCCAGGATACGTAGCTATACTACCAAGCTCCTGTCTCAAAGCTTCCATGTACATGACAGCCTTTTCGCTGAGCAATCTTTGCGCACTGCGACCCTTAAGCTTTGCCAGAAACCCTAGAATCTCAGAAGGGGGCTTTCTCGCGCTCTCAACTTTGCCGCTCTTTCTCACGAATGTATCTGGATACTGCCGGCCAAAATCATATATGACAAGGTCTTCGCTGACGGCGACATCCCCAAGCAAGACTTCCGTACCATCTTCGAGAAATGGGACACCACCACAGATTCCTACGATCAATACCAAAGTTACCGTTGGGAACGTAGCCCCGCAGTACGCTGCTACTGGGGCGGCATGGCGTGTGCCCATACCGGGCATATGAACGAGTACGAGATTATGTCGGCCGATGACACCAAAGGAATAGGTGTTAGTATCACCCATGGTCCGAACATACTCTACGGTCAGGCTTCTGTCGAAAATGGCTTGAACGGCATCAGCTTCTGGAGTCAAAGCGCACAGAACGGCGGTGCTGATTTGATGTTGGTCGATGGGCTGGGGCGTTTGTCGGACTGCTTTCGTTGGCGCTGACTCGTGGCATTCGAATTGGTGCTTCTGTTGCATTTGAACTTCCGTTCCTGTGGTAGCAACCACCCTTAAGGGCAGGTGAAACTGGAGATCACGCTGGACTGGCGCATTCCTCTGACCCATTCCAACACGTTGATGACTGGGCCGAATCTGGGGCGTTGTGCCGACATTAAGAAGTGGTTCAGAGTCGGATTGAAACCAGATAGGATGGGTGGAGATAAGCAATACCCGTAGAAAGACCCCAGAACTAGCCTCCAATCGATCCATGGTCCTTCTTAAGTGTTCTCTCCATGTCTTTGCCTCCTCAACTCGTCCACCTAGAACGCTGATATTCACCACAAGGAACAAGCTCTGGCTCTTCTTGAGTACATCCTCCAAGATTCCGAACCATTGATCAAAGGTCGATGCTTCCATGAATCGCGGGACAAAGTCCAGTAGGAACTCGACAGGATTAGGGACCGAGAGTTGTCGTAAAGCTAGAATCGCTAGGTGACGCAGAAGCTGGCATCCTCCCCAGAGCTCGAAAAACTCATTTGTAGCAGGTGACCGTAGCATGTACACCAAGGGATACCTTTCGGATATATACTCGCATATCTCCGCGGAGAATCTTTCCGTGCGAGAGATAGAAGTATAAGAGGATTGTATCGAGAGTAAGGATGACTGTTCTGCAGTTGCCCAGTCGCGCAGCTGCTGGCTTCCCCACAAATCATCGGTGCAGAGATCCTCAGGGGCATGTCTGCTGGCATTTTGCAGATTCACGAGCTCCTTTCTGGAGTATACGGGATCTAAGATCGCATAAGGGTAGTGGCAGAATGTTGGTAAAGCCCAGCTGCTGACAAGAAACGCGCGCTGCCTGTCATGATTTGACTCCTCCCGTAAGTCAAGACTCATGCCTGTGGTTATTCAGCAGTGAGAGGGCGTATGGTGTCTGGGATACTTATACCTTGAAGGAGTTTCTGGAGACAAACAAGTTCTCTATGATAGCTGTCGCTAAAGTCACCTAATGATGTGATCCCAGTGCCGAGTGGATTATTCCATGGTCGTTTATCCAGCTGTCTTTCAACCTCGTCGAGGAGTATTCTGCGACCTTCTTCCATTGATGGCGTTCCTTTGCTTTTCTATTAAATGATGCCAGTCGAGAAGTTACCTCATTGAAAGCTCTTATCATCAATTACGAAATGATTTTGTTGCTTTTAGGTTTTCTGCGGCTGAAAGATATTCGGCTTACCACTACGCAGTATATGCAGTTACGACTGATCTGCCACGTCACCATGCATAAGTCAGGCTGTAACCCCATAACACTTTAGATAGACTCCTACTGTTAGTATAATAAACTAGCTCTATTACTACAACATTTGTGCGGTATAATTTCATAATAAAGGTGAAAGTCTTTCAGTTTTGTTCCACGTCTTATCTTATTTCTTGTTTTTCATATAACTTCATTTGCCTACTCTGCTTGGTATACCTTGGTTCCTTGAGACCACGTCTGCCAAATACTGGCTTGCAATAACCGTTCAGAATCCCAGTCAGCATCCAAAACCAGAAAGTCAGCCTGAAGCCCTGCTTTCAAACTCCCAACCCAATCATCAGCAAAGCGCGAGTATGCAGCTCCCTTTGTAGCCGCTGTCATAGCATTCGCCAGCGTCAGAGCGCCCGAAGGGTTAACACGACCCTGAAACTCCCGATCGCTGACTGACTTGCGCGTCGTCGCGCTATAGAGGTTCTTGAAGATATCATGTGCCGCAGTCGGCGCATCGGAGCCAATAGCCACACAAGCGTTACCCTCAAGCATCTGGCGGTAAGGGAAAATTCCCTCCATAGCTTCTGGCCCTACGAGCTTGGCATAGTCGATCAAGCGCGCTGGGTCGCTGTGGATTGGCTGGACAGACGCTGTGATTCCTAATTTGCCTAACCTCTTGGCATCTTCGGCGCTCGCAACCTCAAGGTGCTCGATGCGGTGGCGGCCGTTGGGGTCGCCTGCAGCCTCGATACAGTCGACGGCCTGTGTTATAGCGGCATCGCCGATGGCGTGGATGGCAACCTGTAATCCGTTCGCCACGGCCTCCTTGACCACTTGCATCATGTCCTCGCGCGGCCACATGGGGTTTACGATCAGATTAGTATCACCGTATGGACGGCTTAGCGCTGCAGTGCACCCATCAACGACGCCGTCGTTGATCAGCTTGCAACCGACGACGCAAAAGTCCCGGTCCTTGCTTGGATGCCATTCGCGATGCATCTCGAGGGCCTGATCGAGGCGCTGTCGCCTTACGGCGGGATCATCATCGTAACGAATGAACCAATGCGCCGCTACGTGCAAGGGCAATCTACCCTCAGGCTGTGTGCGGCGATAGGCCTGCAAAGCGTCCCAGATCTGGGTGTCCATGGCCATGTCAATAATGCCCGTGTAGCCTGCGGCAATGTACTGATTGAAGCTGCTATCCAGTGCCGCTTGGAGATCTTCGGGGGTGCACTGTCCCAGCAAGTGTGGCCAAATAAATTCCATCGCCGCCGCTTCTGCGACAAGCCCAGTTGGCTTGCCGTCCTTATCACAGGGAAGGTATTGCGGGCATGTCTCCTTGATGCGGTCAATTGGCAGCTCACCAAGAGCCGCCGTGTTGCACCAGGTTGAATGAAGATCCAAAGCTTCGACGAAGATCGGCCTAGTATCCAAATCGTCTAGCATAGTTGCAAGCACCTGTCCACCGGTGGTACATTGCTGCCACCCTCGACACAGGATGCGAGGTAGCTCCGGGTGCTCCTTTGCGTAGCAAGAAATGACTTTTCGGATCTCTGTGAGCGACTTGCAGTCTTCCAGGTCCAACTTGAGCAGTGACAGTCCAAAGAAGAGAATGTGAACGTGCGCATCGATGAAGCCGGGCACCACTATACGCTCCTTGAGATCGACCACGTCAGTCAGGGCGGCGTCTTGTTTGGCTTGTTGGACTGCTTCGTCGGTCTCGGCGCCTACATGGACAATCTGGCTGCCTTTCACGACCATAGAGTCACGGTGTATGCTGAGCTTGTCCAGGGCATGGCCTGTGAAGAAGACGCCATTGGTAAAGACCTTGGTTGCCATTGTTGCATGTGAGTCTTTTCCGTCAAAGTCGGTAGAGTCCAGGTAAGTGTGGTGCACAGCCCCTGGATATTCATCAAAGTACAGACTTTGCTGTCCTTCAGCGAAAGTGGACAAGCCATCTTATCAAGGATGCCACGATTTGAGTCGAGTCGAGGTTACCCGGTTCCGGGTCCACACCACTGAACAGCAATAGTGGACCACCGCACGCGGTCCCTTGCGCCAGCGCCATCATCTCTTGGGGCAAACTAGGCCTAGAAAAGCAGGTTTTTACGCCAATAGAAGCTCCATATCCTTCTCCGTTGCCGACAAGCTGCGGGGAAGCCGCCCCTACTAGAATTGGCTCATGACAAGCTGTATCATGAATAAATGACAACCAAGATCTAATGGAGGCTACGACTCGTTACCCACCTAGCATGGTCGGGGTATTTTTTCCCCAACATATGCTTCCTGGTTAAGATCTATCCATCCATGGGTACTGTGCGGAGCCCCATGGACTGTCGCAGTTCTGGGGACCAGCTGACGTATGTATTGGCGCACGGCTGGGGAGAAGCTTGATTTGACTTGTCGCCTGTTCATTCCGCATTCGGACAATGTTCAACGTCTTGCACGTTGGCAAGTTGTGATCGGCGAAGTTCGACCCGGCCAACGACTTATCTCACTGTCTACTACATGATAGACACATTCACCATTACGTCTGATTGCATTCACAGTTTCGGAGGCTATGTGGTAGGAACAAAGACGCGCGATTTAAGCTAGTAACTGGGAGCTAGCGAAGTACAGTTTATGCGTGCACGCAAGTAGGACAGAAGGTAAGGGTTACGTTCGTGTGATCAAAAGTGTTGTTTTATTGAGTACGTATTACCGATCATCCTATCACCAGATGTGTCACTAGCAGACCCGGAGTTGAAAAGGTAAGGGTTACAAAATAGCAAAAACCATTCTTTTCACCCGTCCATATCGGACGACAGCCGAGCAACCTTTTCATACCGCTCTATAGAGGCAATGCGGCACTGCTTACCCCAGATAGCCATGGGAATGCAGAGCAGCCCGATACCAGTGCTGACACAACCACTTATGACACCAACGTGGGTGAGAGACATGTCATTGAGCCAAGTGACAAGGCCAAAGGGGAGACCGAGGGTGAACCCGTTGCGGATGAACGTAATGAAGACGAAGCTTTCAGCAACAGCCTGGCGATACACATCTAAGTCAGTACTGGGTTACCAGGGCCGGGAATCGGGGAGGGTTCGGAAAGGGAAGCCAAAGTTACGCACCTCTTTGTAAGCATCGATGACCATGGTGAAGGAAACGTCGAAGACGGAGCCCATGCCAAATGCGTAAATACTGCTGCCGATGCAGGGAAAGATCCAGTGCCATTGCTATAGAGACTCATGTTAATATCACTGCCCAAATACTGGCGGGAAACGTGTCGATTTGTTTGACTCACCTTGTCAAGTGCCACTCCGTACAGTATCAAGCCCGCTCCGAGGGACAGGACGGGAAGAGGCAGGATGTACAATCTCATCTCAGGCTCAAAAATACCCTTGTTCCGGCGAGCCAGCCACACGACCAGCCTGTCTCCGAGGAAGCCAGCGTACAAACTACCAATGATGTTCCCAATGAAAGGACCAACGAGCATCAGACCAACGCCGGCGGTTCCAAAGTTGTATGGTGGTGCGGACATTACGATGGGGTTGACAGAAGAGATGAGCACGAGGAACGCGGTAACGTTGGCAGACTGAATGGCTGCGAACAGCACGTGTACCGTCAGGGCCATCCTCCACGGCGAAAGGAAGCCCTGGATCAAGGATATGGACGGCGCCACGGAAACAAGGCGCATGCGTTGCCTGTAGGTGTTTGGAGGCGGAGGCGGCGCGGTATCCTGCTGAGGAGCCTTCTCGACATCAGAAACCCCGGAAGCTTTGATATCAACCGGAGCAACAGATTTCTGTTTGTTAGGTTTCTCATGGTCGTCCTGCGACTCCATTGGAGGTTCAAGAGGCCTTTGTTGGCCCAGCGAGAGAGGGGTGTAACTTGTCTCCTCGAATCCGAATATGAAGATAACAGTCAGTAGGCTCAGTACTATACCTAATGTGTAATACGACCAACGCCAGCCCTGAGCCTCTGCTTGCACGCCTGCAATTGTTGGTATGATGGTGTTACCGAGAACGAGGGAGATGATGTATAAGCCGTTGGCACTACCGCGCTGGTGAACAAAGAAAAGGTCGGCAATCTGCACAAAATACACCAGTTAACCAGATTCTCTTCCATAGGATATAGGATCAGATACGTACCGTAAGCTGCGCAATGGTTTCGTTTGTGGCACATGCCAGTCCGTACACAAGGTTTGTTATGTACAGTTCGGGGAGAGTTTGCATTCTGGCGGACCACCAACTAATGGCCGCCATTACAACTGTCGAGGCAATGTATGTAGATCGGCGGCCATATTTGATGGTAAATGGGATAACGAAAATACAACCGACTGCCAGACCGGCGACGTTGCAGGCCAGACCGATGTTCAATTGGTCAAAGGAAAATCCGAGCTCGACAGTTATCTGTGGCCAAAAGATCGTCTGTATGATGATGCTGCAGAGGTCAGGTCAGCGTCGCCACGGTACGATATGGAAGCCGTAACATACGCGGTGAACATGACGATGGTCAGGGCACACATGAGGCCAAGGTTGACGGCTTTGCGGAAGAAAGACCAGTTCTTTACCATCTCTTAGCATCAGGCAGAAGGGTACGGTGGAGGGACTATTATGCCGGGAGCACATACAAGCGGGTCGTTTGCATCGTTGGTGGGCGTCGGCACCAGAACAAATGAAGTGGCATCTGTAGTATTTTCGTGTTAGTCCAGCCAAACAGTCGTCTGTAGGGTATGAAAGTATAACTAACCGGATACCAAAAGGACACTGCCTGGAGGCATGGACTCCTCCACATCGGATGACTGCCCGAAGGACATTTTGGCTGGATGGCTTTTCGTATCACAAGGTAAGGAGTGAGCTGTTGTGAAGAAACGTTAGGTGGCGACAGGGACTAGTCAAGGTTTTTCTGAGGAGCGAGTCCTGCAAAGTATAAGGACGATTAGAGGTACGGATCTGTCGTCTCTTCAAGCATCGCAGCCTCGACTTTTATAATACCAGTTCCATGGCCGAGAGGATGGCTGTCGCTTAACTTAATCCGAGCGCTATCTTTACCAGGTGCTATTAGCAGGTGTCCCGGATATCGGTTATCTGCCCTGACGTTCCAATACCACCTCGGAGTCGAGATTCCAGATTGCGGGGGATAGTTTTTGGAGGGAAAACTTGCCTATTTGAGATTAGTTAAGACACTTGGCCAACTTAGGCTTAAACTGATAAAAATAATGCTAGGGTGGCCGGGATTGTTGATTACAAGCAGTATATTTGTTGGTGTAAAAACCTGCCAATTCCAGTCTAGTGGGATCTTCAGCTTGATTGTCTTGAGAAGCAATGCCCGCTACTTTCAGAAAAGTGCCAGCTCCACTTGCCGTCTTCTGGCCTGCTCATCCATATCACACGAGTCGTCGTTGTTTTCGAGCGCCTCGTCCAGTATTTCTATTACGTGGCCGACGTTGGCGGAGCCTCTGTATGGCTGGCATTGCCGATAGATATGCCTCAACGTATCAAGCCAGATAGTGTGGCGCCGAAGCAGTGTCACCTCGAGTCGAGCGGCGACAAGCGGATAAAGCAGGCTGTTGCAAGCGAGGCTGGCACTGTACTCGGGGCGACGCCGTGTCTCGCACAGGGCATCCAGCGCGGCGATTAGCCGACTCAGTAGAACATCCGCACTAACGCGTGGGTCTGTGGAGCTGGGCCCTGTCTCAACCCTCTTTGATCTCCTCACTGTCAACACGCCGGCACAGCGATAAGCTTCCCACAAGTGAGTGGCCGGAACTTCACCGACTTCTCCTTGCCAATCTAGAAATCTTGATTCAGCATCATGTTCCTGAATAGCTGCGAATATGTCTAGAAGGGATCTGGGCAAGCCAGACATGGTCTCAATGCCGCCCAGAAATGCGTCGGCCCCATGAGCTCGCTCAGCTGCTCGTAGCTGTGCCCATATTCCGTTGGTCACAGTGTTGCGGCCGCAAACAAATGTCGGCATGTCCAAGACGCCCATACACTCTACCAGGAATCTCGCAATTGGTTGGATCGACCGGAGCGTCTGGTTGAAGAGGCGATGCGGGATCTTGTAAACATTCATCATGTGTTCGAGCAGGAACGACCATGGCGCTCCTTGGAAAAGCTATGACGAGATCTCAGAGAGACGTAGCTGGAGGGGTGGATTGACCTACGTGCAAAGTGCAGATGAAGATGCCTGCGCAAAGAACGCCAACATCTAGGGATCCGCTGTATGTGTCGAGCTGGCGACGGAAGAGGGCGAGGCCACGCGCTTGATACGGCTGAAAAGGCAGAGACACGTCCGAGGGGTCATTTAGATACAGATGCATGGCAGCTATAATGAGTGTGAGTACCGGGGACTGGTGAGATATCTCAGCAATCTGTGCTGGCAAGTCATCATCGCGTCGTGTGGAATATAGCAGATAGATATTTTCCTTAAAAACTACCGAGGTCAAGAATAAGCCATTGATCAACTAATAAGTGTCACTTCCTTCTGTTTTCAGTGAAAGTAGTCAACCAAATCCTTACATTCATTGACAAGGTGAAGCTCCTGTTGACGCTGCCGCGGTGTCAACTCGGGAGCCTCTAGAACGCTGGCATCCGATTCTTCACCCATATCGGTGACCTGTGGAGGGGAGGAATTGTCGGATGGTCCCTGTGGCGAGTATACAGGCGAGGTCGGGGGCAGCTGTGCAGTTGTGAGGTAGGACGTCGAGAGGGCGGGCGTTGGCCTGCTAGTGAGGTGCCTCTGATATGAAGTGCCTACATCCCAGCGAAGGGGACGGTTATAACCATCACATTCTACGTCCAATGCTTCGCATGACCGGCAGCGCGGTCTTGTCTGGTCACATTTCCTGTGCCGTCGCTTGCAGTTTCCGCAGCCACCCCGGGAACGTCCCATGGTGATGGGGTTTTATTGGTGGTCGGAAGGCTATGTGAGGACGATCCGGGTTGTGTTGTGGAGTAGTTAAGCTGCTATTTGAAAAAAAAGAAGCTTGTCTTGCATGCTGCCGATACCACACATAAAATATACGCCAGGTCCACTGTGCCATTGCGCACCAAGGGAGTGGACCCCATGCTCACGTAATCTAGGCACCTAGCCCAGCGGCAAAAGGTACGCTGGGGCATTTGCCAGCCACTGAAACCCGTAAATACCAGCTCGTAAACACCTTAGACGACTTAAGCTGCCTACCCAAGGTGTTCAAATATCTCTCATTGCCGCCATTATTAATTAGACAAAATTCTGTAAGACAGAGGGAGATTGAATAAAGGTGCTTAAAGGACTTTTCAGGTCTATGGAATGCAAGCCCCCAATACCACCCTGGCCACCCTGGCCACCAAAAGACAAAATTTCGTCGGTCATCTTAACTGCCACAATCTCTGTAAGTAAACCTCCACTGATCATCAGAAGCGAGTCTTCACTAAGTCCCTCACGGCGCGAATCCTATATTCCACAGGCTCGAAGCTATTTATTCTAGACGTAAAATAAGCACAGTACGAGGTTTTCTTTTTCTTTTTTTCTTCTTTTCTTCAATGTATCGACCATTTAGTACTCGTAACCACCCTGGAGTGGAGCCTAAAGACAACACAGCAGAATATGAAGCACAGCAGCTGTTCAGTCCAGACGTAAAATAAGTACAGTCCGAGGTATATAGAAACTAGTGTGGTAGAGATACTAAAACAAGTTACTCCGGGATAATGACTCCAGTCCATGCAAACTTGTTAAAGCCTCAAGTCTTTCCCTCTTCCTGAGGACGCTTAACTCTGTAGGATGTACAGCCCCCAAGTCCCCGATAGCCGGCTTGGAAGAATCGAAGATAACAGGATCATCGATAGACGTCTTGTACAGCCATCGGTCCTTGAGCTCCTGGATCTTGTAGCCAAAGCCACCACGAGCTGAAACCTTAAAGTCAAATCTTTGCCCAGGATGCAAGTTAGTATCAACACTCCCTCTACTTCAGAAACCATGACAACCAACGGATCAAGTACTGCGGCTCCACGTTGGACTGCCTCAAACAATCTCCTTTTTTTGCTGTCGAGGGAAAAGCATGCTCTTCCTTTGGAATCAAAATCATCAACGGAGGAGAAATTGTTCAAATCGCAAAGCTCTGCGGATATGACTCTCTTTTCATTGACCTTTAGCACACCACTCTTACAATCCATGATGCAGGTCCACTTTGCTTGACTGACAACTTAGCAGGAATTACTCTCTTTGCGAAAGCACCTGATGGATCTGGTATGGGATCTATGCAGAAGGTTCTGGATGGAGGGGCTATGGGAATCTTCGCTCCCCATATTCACACAGCCGGTACGTTCTAGATGTTTGCTATGATATGGTGAAGATTGCTATTGAAGAGATTTACTAAAGATAGGACAGATGATGCACGGACAGTCATCGATGTACCAAGGTATGCACCCTTAGGGCATCGCTCTATCAGCGCTGGCTTCTCAAATCTCAGTACCAGCCCTTTGATACCGCAACAGCCTACGCGGAAATAAATGCCGTCGGGTCAACGGTTTTCAACATGATAGAGACAGCAGATGCATTGGAAGTGGCGGACGATATCGCCGCACTTCCAGGGTGCGACGATCTTCTTGTGGGCTACAATGATCTTGCCAGCGAGATCGGCACACCGGGCGACTGGGATCACCCCAAGTTCATAGAAGCTCTGCGAAACATTGGTGCTGCCGCCAAAAAGCACAGCAAGATCATGGCAATAGCTGGCTTCTACCATCGACCTGATATTCTTTTAAAGGTCATACATGAGTTCGGTGCTAAATGGATTGTTGGAGGGCAGGATGTTGGAGTACTTCTTTATATCAGGAGAGCGCAAATGTCCATACCCTCCATAGCTTCTCTTGCACTCCAAAGCCGACTTGGGTCTCGTCGTCGCTGCTTCCAAGCGTATTTCATGACACTGTAGACTGTACCACAATTGGTGAAACCTGCGTCGGAATGATCCATGAGCTTCTTCAACAGGTCGTCAAAATACTGCTCATTTGGAGGGAGAGCCATCGATCCGGCGACACATAAAGGCCACGGTGTCGCACGCAAGGAAACATGTGATGGTAGTTGATCTAGCACTTCAATGACTCGCGAGACTGTTTGGTGAGGATCAGGTGACGTGATGCCGTGTTCTGAGGCAAGTGTGTAAAGTTGTACGAGCGCCGCTGTTGCAAATAGGTGGGTTACAGAGCGATTGGTTTGAGTTGCCTGTTTTGGTTCGGTTCAGCAAGTAACCAGTAGCAGGGAAGTGTACGGACCGTTGATCCAGCACCAAGCGCTGTATCTATTCCATCAAAGATCCTTTGCTCCAGATCAACAATACCAGATTGCAAACATGCCGTGCTAACAGAGTTAGCTCTTGAGCTCAGAGCCATCAGATCACCAATCACTATCATTATCGAGTTTTCACAGCCCATTATACGCGACATGTCAATCTTGCCAGCATTGAGCCAGTCGTGGTATGGTAGCTTGGGCATGGTTCCTGTCGCCAATGGTGCGAGGATATCAATCCAGACAAGGTTTCCCAGAATGAACTTTTGCGCAGTATTCATACCTCTCTTAAAGTCGAAGTTTGGACTCGAAGGATGGGACGCGTCGAATTCGAAATCGGAGGGTGTCAGGTTATGGATAACGGATACGAGAGCGTTGAAGTGGGCTTGCCAGTTATTCGTACCACCTTGAAATACCTAGATTTAAGTCAGAAACAGAGCGCGGATGTTATCGATTGGGCTGTACCTCGAAAGAGATCAAGAAAATCCCGCCTGCGAGGAACTTGAGCCATTCCTCACTACTATCGGCGAAGCCACCCACGTCTCGGTGACTAACAACGTGTCGCAGCTCCTGCAGTGCTTTGGTATGATACTGGAGCAGTTCGTCTTCTTGGTTCTCGGCACGATAAGGCGACAAGATATGTTGATGAAATGCGGAAAGGGTGAGAGCTGCGTTGCGAAGAGGTGCATCTATTGTTAAGTTAGAAGGGATGAGACACAGTAAAGAAACGTTCCCGTACTTCTCTCCAGGAGGAATAAGAGCCATCCTCGCCCTCCTTGGTCCGGAGCATCGACGTAAAAGGCATATTGGATGGGAAAGATATAGTCTAAGTAATGAACGAGATACTGTGCCTCTCGAAAGATTGTGTTTGTTGGTGATGAACTAGGTTGTGCTATTTTGGCTGCCGGATTACCTTTCAGCTCAGATTTGGCTTGCACACGAGAGGCAAGAACTGTTTGGGCTGTTGATCGAGCAAGTTGGCGATTCTGAATGGTTTTGACGCGTCGGAAGTTTTCTTTGACTGCAACTTTGATGCGTCGAAGCTCTTCCTGCAGCAGCCGATCATCGCCCATCCATTCTGGTGCATCCAGGTCATATCCATGGCAGGTGATGTGCCGAGTGCTGCACTCTTCGCAGTTGGGGAATGACTCGTCGCATCTTCGGTGGCGAATACGACATGTCCAGCAGCCCCTGCGTCCTCGGGGCATATTTGTGACTTATCTTTGTCAAGTTCGGAATTGAAGCTTGCAAGGCGGGAAATCAGAAGCGAGATGCCGAAGAAGTGGAGCTTTAGCCGCTTATTTCTATGGGGCAGACCACAGCGCGAGTTTGCGCTGATGACAAAGTTAGGTTGGCATGAAACTTGGAGGTAAAAGCGGCATTGGATCGGAAATTGTCGGCTCCAGGTTTCGTGGAAGATCAATATCGGGCTGCTATGAACTAACATCATTTCCCTATTTTTTTAATGTCATTTTTTAATCTTTTACCTAGACTTCTAGATGCAATGTAACTAATTCGGGGAATATTGGAGAGCACTATCAAGACCAAGTCACGGCGTCTTGTGTAAGCCATCTCATTCACCGGGGGTTGTAATTATCCTCTCCACCAGGAAACTGTTTAAACCCATTGAGATAAGAAAAATCTCCACTGGTGCAAAATGACACATGAGTGACTTCTTAGAACACCTAGTTACGCTTCACAACCTCACAAAAAGGCCAGTTCGATGTCATTGTTTAGTTTTCAGAGTGGCCTGACCTTGAGGGTATTGGGTAGCCAGTCGTTGGATGGAGCATACAGTCTACGGAGTTTTAAACCTCGACGCAAAGGCAGTCTCCAATCTCTGAACCTTTCGACGATTTTGAGAACACAACAAGACAGGCGCAAATGGCGCATATGCATTCACTAAGTACATCTAATTTGTCATTGATGTTGTATAACATGCTAGGGTGACAGGACACAGTTTCATGTAGAAGGATCAGGTGTTAAGAATTGGTAAAGTAACCAAGAATTTCAAGCCACATTACAAGAGAAAGGTCGACCAACTTCGCCACGGTTAAATTTCGCAATCTGTGATGATATTAGCTCCATGTGTTCACGTAGGCATCCACAAGCACTTACAATTTGGTCGATACTGGCATAAGTGCCGGCAATAAAGATAAAGAATCCTATGATGAAGACAACGAAGTTGCAAACTGCACGCTTAACATTGTGCTTATCATACCAGTGTCCGTCCTTGAGAAGAAAGAACCACATGATAGGAGGAATCCAGAAAGAGAATCCAGATATGAAAAGGGCAGCGCAGATTGCCAACAGCTCAGAGAAAAAGGGAATAGCCTCAGCAACAACCCACGAAAGGAAGATAACAAAGGCGACGACAGCCAACCACGAAATCCAACCCTTTCGGGTATTGATGAAGCGGGTGATTGAGTCCCTATAGAGTCGACCGTGAATAAAACGGCAAGCCACCGTGGCGTTGATAGAACCTGAGATATAGATAACTGGCAATGCAACGCCAAACGCGACTTTCGACACCAAGGGGCTTGCCGATAATAAGGCCGGGGATTGAACTTCCTGGCCTACGAATGCATATATGACTGCTCCAGTGATTGTATACAGAACGATCTCTGTGAGACCTAGAGTGATGATCGATTTCGTAAAGTCGGCCGGCGTATGCATTTCCGACATAAAGGAGAACTGGGCTGCTGCAAATGCATACGAGAAGACAATATTAGAAACGGCGGTAAGAGCCTGGGTGAAGCTTAGGTCATTCTGTGGCCAGGCTGACCAAGTTGAAGATGAGAAACCACCTGGTGCCTCTGATCTCTGGATACCCGTAGCAATAATTGTGATACCGATTGCAAGGATGATAGAGATAAAGTCAACGTAACCAAGGATCGCAATTTCGGTGAATGAAGGTGGGATTGCAAGCACCAGAAGTATAACAGCAGAGATAGCCCCAAACATTAAGGTACACACGCTGCTTCCCGTGATTTTGACGAGGGCAATTGTACCCGTCAAGCAATGGGAGCCGGTAGCTAGAACCAGCAATCCTACAAACACCACAGCAAAGAGCTTATCACCGATGCCTCCCATTAAAAGTCGACCAGCATCAACGTAATGGTCGATGTGAGGATATTTGAGCTTGACGAGGCCGACCATGTAACTGGCATACATGGCAATGAGACCGATGCCAACGCAAGCCAAAACTCCAACGACCATTCCAAGTGTAGCAAAAGCTCCAGGGAGGCTCAGACTACCAAGGGCTATGGCCTGAACGATAAGGACGATGGTGAGGCGCTTCCAACCTAAGCGTTGGAAGTGGGCGGTGCCTTGAATGGTCTTTTCCTTTTCGAGATCTGCTTGTAACATATCGGCTGTGGCTTCGCCGAAGGAGGCTTGTTTATGAATCTGATTGTGAGATCTTTTGTTTGGGACGATATCCTCTGACTCGTTTGCGGTCTTAGGGTGACTCATTTTGTTGTTTTGTCGAGCAGCCATCACTAAGGGCTGGTGTTCTTCAGAGGATGACCAAGTTATTGAGATAGAGCGTATCGACGAGAATCAGAAGAATAAAGGATGAGGGATGCCGAGAAGTTGTGACTCTGGGGAAGGGATGGAAGTCATATCCTCTTGGAACAAAAACCAATCTTGCTTTAAGTATGTAATACTACTCATGGGTCATGTTCCCCGTGGGGTGCTGATGGAGCTCGCTTGGGGTAACCATTTGCCCGTGCGTAAACTCTGTATCTAGGGCGATAGGCGCAATTCGGACATTCGGACGATACCGCCAAGCATTTTAGAATTGTCAAAGGACGTTGGCTGGCAACATCTTATCCCGGCCCAAGTGAACCATCTAACAACTGGGCCGGGGCCCCTAGGCCGTGCTTTACCGAACCAATATTTTGCCAATTAGAATCTCGGTAGGGCGAGAAAATGAGTGGGTTCTTGGAAGCGTAGGGCGCGGTTTGAACAATCTTCAGGGTGTGGTGGTTGGAGCCATTATCTCATAGGCAACACAGCTTATGGGAACGACGACGGCATCACCCAGCCATGCAATGCTCTTCAAACACTGTCATTGCATTCCGCAAGCAAAGCGCCAATGAACTTTCCGTCGCTGTGTTAATAGACGGTATTTTGAATAGCATTGGGAGACATCTCGGAACTCCACGTCCACCCTCCACTTTCTGAAGAATCTGTTAGTCATAATTTACGCCTCTAATTCTGCATCCATCAAGATTGACACACTCGGAAATGGGGAAGTGTTGGGGTTTGGTTTAGGGGCTCAAGCGGGGAACGGCACTAGAAACCGAGGACATTAGCGTCAGTGCTTTATCACATCAGCAGAACGCTTATTGGACAAGCGGCCAGGCCGGAAGCTTGGATGTGGGGTTCAAACTGGGAAGGAAGGTGGGAATTCAGATCAGGTAGAAGATCAAAGTGCGTGTAGAAATCATCTGCGGTTCAGCCACAGAAAGTAGATTAGACAACGCGCGTGTGAATAATTTTCACCCAGATACTCAACTTCCACCACCAGAAACCGTGACTCTCTGACAACCTCTACAATTCCTTTTTTGTTTCTTCTTCTTTTTCCTTTTGAAGCAGAGACTGCATTGTCAAGCCACTTGGCTCATATACAACTTCCGGAGATAACACCGGCGCCATGGCCAATACCCTGTTCGTTAATGGCCGGATTTTATCCAAGGCAGAAACCGGCCTCAATGGCGCTGCCCACTTCTCAGACAGCATGTTGGTACAAGGGAACAAGATCGTCGCGGTCGGATCTCGCCACGACATCGCTCAAGGTTTAAGACCAGATGTAGAGGTTCATGACCTCAATCAGCGGGTTGTGCTTCCCGGTTTCATCGATGGTCATATGCATCTACTCTTGCTTGGGCAGTCTCTCCGAAAACTCGACTTGTCAAGATGTAAAACTCTTGACGATATCCGATCGCGTGTACGACAATACGCAGTTGAAAATCCGGAAACCCCAACTATTCTATGCAAAGGATGGAGACATTACATGACCCCAGATGGGGTGACGGCTGCTATGTTGGATGATCTCGATCCACGACCTATCTTCATTGATGCTGGCTCCCTGCACTCCTGTTGGTGTAATACTGCAGCGCTTGAAGAACTTGAGGTTGCCCGTATGCCAGATCCAGCAGGTGGCAAGATTTATCGAGATGCCGACGGGAAACCGTCTGGTCTCTTGGATGAAGGCGCGATGATGTCGATCAGTAAGTGCTACCATTGGTTGCTACCATCTGTATTAGCCTTTCATATGGAGTTCACGAATAACCCTATCGAACAGTTTGGCCATTCCAAGCAAAGTCATCCCCCAAGCATGAGCGCATCGAGGCAATTCACGCTGCCATACAAGAATACAACGCAGCTGGTTACACTGGAGCGGTGGAAATGGCTATGGACGAAGAGGCTTGGGATGCCCTCGTCACGCTTTACAAACAAACGCCCAATCTTTCACTCCGAATCGCCGCACATTGGCTAATTAAGCCAACTGCTGACCTTGAGAAGAATTCGAAACAAGTCCAGAGAGCCATCGAGTTGAGCAAACAGTACAACTCAATGACAAGTCCCGACCTTCGGCTTGTCGGAATTAAGGTGATCACAGATGGTATCGTCGATGCCTGTACCGCTTACCTCTCTGAGCCATACGCTACTGCAGGTAGTCCACCGCCAATTTGGGAACCAGAATACTTAGAGTCAGTCGTCAAAGAGGCCGATACAGGTGGTTTGCAGGTTGCCCTTCATGCAATCGGTGACGGTGCAGTCAGAATGGCCATCAACGCTATAGAGAAGCATGCAACGCCTGGTCGACGGCATCGAATTGAGCATCTAGAGCTTGTCTCTCCTGAGGACGCACAAAGACTTGGGAAGCTTGGGTTGACAGCGTCTATTCAACCCATACACGCAGACCCTTCTGCTTTAACTACCTGGCCTGACCTAATCGGAGAAGAAAGATATCAGCGGGCGTTTGCGTACCGAGAATTTGCTGATTCTGGCGCTTTGATGGCGATCGGCACTGATAGTCCTACTTCACCATGGTCGCCTATGCATAACTTCCACGTGGCTATCAATCGACAGTCCTCAAAATATCCTGAGAATACAAAGATTGTACACGAACATTTCCGACTAGGAATGTGTGAGACATTCGTCGCCGGCACGGAAGGCGCAGCTCAAAGCGTTTTTGCAGAGGATCGTGTTGGAAGCTTGTCTGTTGGAAAACTAGCAGATTTTATTGTTGTTGATATGCAATGGGACCCCAAAACATTACTTAAGGCTGAGGTGAAGGAAACTTGGTTTGGAGGGGGAAGAGTGTTCTAGGCAGAGGAGTAAGGAACAATTGAATAAGGATCGGAGTTAGTGGTTCGAAAGACGATGATCTATCTACGGGAGGTTATACACCCAGACCGGATAGTGGTCATATATCTCACTCCTAGCGCGTTCAATGCAATGTTAATTTATAGCTTTAAAGGCTTAAGAACTAAAGTGTACATGTTTTGTACCGTATCTTCTGAAGCATCCAGCTGAGTTTGTACCTTCTTAATAGTAAAATGGTACCATTGTTTAAACTATTAAAAGAAAGAAAACTGAAATCCAAAACCGTTATCCTACCAGTGATTGTCCATTGCACCACTGCAAGCCTCTCTTGAGTTTCCGCCGCCGATATGTGGTCTATTAAACCAAGGACGGCCGAATAGCACGGTCAGTAGCAATGTTCGTCACCTCAACTATTGCCGGAACGTCTACCCTTCGAGACTCGTCAGTACAAGCTGCAACTGACGCGGTCACACCATGCATGATCATCCTCATTCTCGCAGCCCCAATTAAGAGTCTTTGGGATTGAGCAGATTCTTGTACCTGGACAAAACTCAATACATTTGCAAACAAGCATACGTGCTGTAGAGCAGTCTTCTAGACTTAGAAACCCAGTAATGCTCTTCGTTCCCGGGCGGGTTAGAGGATCCATGTTAGGAGAATCATCGACAATCTGGAACAATCCTCCTGTATTCCTTCCTATGCTGCTCTCAGTCCCCGCAGTAAAGGGTGATAGATCTTGGTCACCAAAGGAAGTAGCTGGGTCAACAACATGTAACATGTAAGCTTGAACGAGTTTAATAAACTCGGGGCGGTATTGTTCATCTCCCTTCACGCGGACTTGGATGTCATAAGTATCAACTTCAGCCTGAAAGTCAAAGTTGCACCACATCTTGAACTCGTCAACTCCATCTGTAACGGTCATAACTTGCTCAGACACCATCAGTACATGGTAATGTGATGTCGCATCGGTACTCTTCTCCTTCCCTCCGAATACCTTACACTTTCCTGTTGCCCGAAAGGCCTCGTAGAAGTCCTGAGGATCATCGATCCGACTCCCCAAAAAAGAAATAAAGTAAGCTCTTGTACCAGCGTTTGCCTCAGGACAATCTGCGTTTAGAAGACGACCGATGTTTGTACGGCATAATTTCGAAGGACTCATTGTGATAGTGGGGGATGGAAACAACAAAGTGTGTATCGAGTGTGAAGACAAAGTCAGAGTTATCCTTCCATGATTATCCCAGCGTACTGGCGCGTTTTATACCTCTCTGCGCGTGCTGGTTCAGTGTGTCTTGGCATGGCGACAACGTTGGTCTGATTGGGGAGACTGTGTAATGGGTGCATGAGGTATCCATAAACGCGGTCACAACGTTCCTGATGTTTTCATTGGTAGCCTGAACACGAAAGGGCTCGTGACTGTTCTGGCTTTTGGGGCAGACGGTAAACTATGGCAGGATACTGGTGTTAGAGGATCAATATTCATCCGACACAGCCAATCGATTGATGTCCAGGTGGCAACTTGATCTAGAAATTTATTGGTCATTGACGTATTAATCTTTTAGTACACTCGACTACCCTAGAGTAGAGCCTATTTGACAACCCAGCAGATAAGCACAGCAATTGATAATAGGATAACGTTTATCGGTTGTATAGAGTGTATGCAGAAATTTATGTGTCTGGTATTCCTTTGAAATAACGAGAGTTAAGTGAAGACTATTCGCTATTTAGTTATTTAACTAAATTAACCCCCCTTCCCTAGCCTGCCTTACTTTCATTCATCACAACCCAAAGTGAATACACGTAAGTTAAGTCTATTTTCGTAGCTTATATTATGCAGCCTGACTGTATGCCTACACTCAGCTATAGGTTCTTCCTACTAACAGTAGTTGATTTTATTAATTTAGCTATTGACTTAGAGTGTTTAGTAAGGGCGTTAAACCTTTTTCGTAAACATTGAATCTTTCTGACAAAAGCTGAACGTACCAAACTATCTAAGGAAACAAGGTAGGCACTGTAATATCCCAATTCACACATCCTTAGAAGTGCGTCTTTATTAAATCCCTTGCAGCCCGAATGGTGTACTCCACAAGCTCAAAGCTGTTCAATCCAGAGGTATAATATGTATGGTCGTCCCCTTGAAGACTATTAAACTTCTTGTACCAACCATCCGCCAATGACTCCGGACTAACATGAGGAAAATACGGAATCTTTCCACTGAAGGCACGAATATCTGCAGCATCTAATGCGACACTCTTGGCATTGACCTTTCCCAAGTCTCTGTTGATCTTGCTCAAATCCTGGACGAGATGTTTCTTTACACGGGCAGGGTTAGGATGGGCGGGATCATCTACCGAGTAAACGTTGACAATGTCCGACTTTGCATGAAGTGGAGTCAAATAGACAGGTTGACCCTCAGGTTTGAAAGGAGCAAGTGGGTTTGGAAGTTCTTGAGATACACTGAGGTTGTGGCCGAGGTGGCTCATGCGAACAGCCGATGAGAAGTACCCATTCACATCAACTTGGGAAAAGAGATTCTTCTCGGCGGGCGAGAGAGATAAGCCAGACTCTTTGAGAGCTTCAGATGTGGGAGGGAATGCGAGGATAACATCGGAGCAGAGCTGTGTCTTCGTCTGTTTGCTTCCAGCAGTACGGTATTGAATGCTTGGCTTGGTTTTTCGTTCTATATTGGTTAGCTTTACTCTCGTACTCGCGACGAATCACATACCGATGCGTTCAATCCTCGCATTCAAATGGACTGGTCCTTTGAGGTTGCGAGCCGCTTTCTTAAGAACCTTGTAAAAGTCTTGGTGGAGTCAGCCATCACTGCAGCATGGCACTTCAATATTAGAGAGGTTACCTGTTTTGTAAGGCTGAATGGCGCCAATAAAGCTTCCGACGATATCCGGTGCGTAGAATTGCAAGTAATATAACTACAAGGATTTAGCCCGGGGATCAAGGAAGTGAATGTCGATGTGACTTACTGCCGGGACTTGAGTATAGTCGCCGTATCCATAGTTACCGGCGCTGCGGTTGATGACCGAAGCTATAATTAGAAACTTGTTTGCAAGAAGCCAGTCGTTTCCGGGAACCATAAACTCTTTGGGAACGCCATTCTATAGGTGAATGTTAATCTGGCACCAAGACCCATTCACAGATAACAACGAACTCACCTTGTATCCTGGGACAGCATAAGGAGCAAATCTCTGCTGCCAAACAGTTGCATACCGCGCTAGCTCTTCCTGCAAAGCCTGGGCAGTGGCGGGAGAAGGTGGCTGCATCAAAGACGCAGCACCAGTCTTCGGGTTGTACGTGTAGCCGAACGCGGGATCAAACTCATCAAACGCGACACCGGAAGATTTGACAAAGGCGTAGGTTTGAGCATAACTAGGACTTCCAGTGAAAAGCACGGCGCCAAGAGGAAAGTATTGACCGCTATCTGTGTCAGCGCATCGTTTCACAGTTGTAAAAAAGCCAGTTAGATAAGGAATGTGGGACTTACTCTTCATAGTGAGACTGGCACTTTCCACCAACAGTATCCCTCTTCTCAAAAATGACAGTCTTGTAGCCCTTGTCCTCGAGTGCCTTTGCAGCCGTAAGGCCGCTCACACCAGCGCCGACGATACAAACCGGGGATTTGGACTTGGGTGTAGCCGCTGCATTAGCTAGCGATGCCACGGCAGTTATTAAAAAATACAACTTCATCATGATTGTTGAATAGTTCCGAGTAAGCGGGCATAACTCATGCAGGTCCCTGGGTTTTATTGCACTTGGGCCTTCCGCTAAAATCCGGAAGTTGCGGCTGTGACCTGTAGGGGTAAAAAAGCCACCACGGTCCAGAATTAGAACTATTGAACTAATGTCTCACGCGTCAGCATCACATGTCACAATTGTACCACCATCTGAGATACTATTGAATCTTATCTCCCTTTTCTCTTCAGCCTCACTGGAAGCTTACTAGTATATGTCAGCGGCGTCTCACAGGATCAGCGGCTGGCGTAGTTTGTCTCAGATTACGCCGTCAGCATACCGGGTCATTCTCTAAAAGCAAGTACGAGAAATAATATAATCCAATGGTATCTATCTATGTCTTAGCTGTCTTTTTCCCAGTTCAATGCTAGCGTTTATCCCAAAATCTTTTCTTTAAGTGTTCTGGTTTGCTTAACCAGATCATCAAACCTGACAAGTTCAATACCATCCTTCTTCGTTACCTTCAAAGGTTTCGTTGCGATCCAAGCCCTGTAGAGAAACTTGTAATCTTCAGAGTTGTGGCTGTTAGCATAGGCCATATCTATGACACATTCGGCCTCCAATATCCTTTGAATTGCTTTCGTCCAATGACTAAAATGATCAAGGTAGTAGTCTCCGTTTATATGTCGTGTCACTATTGTCTGAATTGGAATGTCTGCCTGGATGATGTCGGATCCCCGCTTCCTGTTCTTATTTGTATCCGCACGAAGCTGAACCGTGTACTGTGTCTTTATCAGTTCTGTATCACAGTCAAAGAGGGATAATCGTTGACGTACCTCCTGCATGGTGCCATGGACCTTTCTCCCCCCAACTTCCAGTGTATCTTGCGTGAGCGCTGCCTCCATCCCCTGTTTCTGTACTATCGGACGAGGAGGAATGTTGAAGCTCTGGATTGCCCCAATTCTCTCCAGAAATTCGCACTGATTTTTGAATGCATGTTTTGGAAGGTGAATGTGTACACGGACATGTCTCCACCTATCCGGCCCAAGTTTTCTTTCGGCATAGGCGATCGCATCATGTATAAGATTCCATGTCCGTTTGATATCCATTCCAGCAGCAAAATTCATTTCCAGAGCTAGGATAAACTTTTTCACTACTTTTGTAGTCCAGGGTGTGGACCTCAGGAAGTACCTGTTACCCACCATGTGGTACGGCGAGCATGTCACAAAGGTAAATCTTGTTTGAGTGTATTCGTGATCGTCGGTTCGGGCTACAGCTTTTAACATCGCTTCTGAAACAGATTTTTCGAGAACGTAGTTGTTGAGCTGCGTGTGGAGGCCATAAGCGATCGAATACACTTTTTCTGGTGTGAGATCTTTGATTTGTACTTTTGGTTGTTCTTCTTCAGGCTGTTCGGGAAGTAGATTTGGCGAGTTGGAAGATTCGTTATCGCTGCTTGAACTTCTATCTGTAATGCCTTCTTGAACGCTATTTCCTAGAGCTTGGCTTTCTTCAGTTGCATGACTGTGGCCGAGAGACTTCGGTGTCGTCGGAAGCAAAAGTTCTCTTCGTGTATTTCGAAGCTCCTGAGTTGGTTTCGAGTCGGGCTGCAAATCTTCAAAGGTGACACCAAGCGTGGATAAGGCTTCCTTGACCGATGCTTGCGTAGCCTCGATATTATCCCCCCCGTGTTCCCGCAGCGGTTCAAAAACTGGCAGTTTTGGGAAGGAATGACGAGGAAGATCAAGAGGATATGCGAGACTAATAGAATATGCGCTTTGGACCATGGCTTCACCATTTGTGGATATTGGGTGAGAGCCTTGACTGACCTCGACTGTTGTTTCATTCTTGGAGTTCAAGAGAGAAAGGTCAGATTGACTTGGGGCGTGCGAACTCTCCTCTCCCTCATCGATAAACGACAGCGCTTTGGAGCTTGCGCGGTCACTAAAACCCCCATCGACGTCGAGCGTCGATTCTGTATAAGCAGCCATGTCCTCAAGGAACTTTTGCAAGATATAATCGTTGGGTGCAGCGGCTGTTGCAGGTAGCCGTTCTTGAAGCCGTGCAATTTCTTCAAGAATATGAGATGTATCGTCTTTGATAGCAGCCGTATCATTGCGGATCTCCGTGGTATCTGCCTTGATGTCTTTCGAGGCAGATAAAGTGAGCATATCAAGTGCCAATTCAAGAGCCGACTTGTGAGCTTCTAGACTGGATCTCAATTTCTGCATATCACCTTGGCCATTGAGCACCCACGCGGCCTTGTTTTTGACCTTTCCGTCCCCATATTTTGTTATACATGTCTGGATCTCGATGACTACCGAATCGCAATTTGTCACGATGTCAGCAACGTGGCGCTGTATGATCTCGGGAAATGGCTTTGTATCATCTTTCGCGTCCTCTTGGATCAGCTCAAGGGCTGTTTGGAGGGAGTGTAGCTCGCGCGAGACGCGGTCTAAATCGGTGCGAGCTTCTCTGCAGCTTCGGACAAATTGAGTAATGGACAACGATAAGCTTCCGATGGTGGTTATGAGACTGGCGCATCCAGTAGCGATTGAGAGAGGATCCATCGTGAAGAATGAGAGGGGGAAAATGGAATCTCAGCCCCGAAATGAATCACGTTGATGAAGCCACATTCAACTAGTCTGCCTTATTGGTCATGGTGTTTGCGGCTGAGTCTAGACTTAACATCATTGGTTGTTTGTTTCACGCAACATTATTGGTCGTTGATTTCAGCTGGCTGTGGGCGAAGCTTGGCAACAGGGTATGTTTGTCTTGGAAGACGAAATATTCAGGGAGTTTGATCGAGTCATTGTTAAGGTTCTCGCGACCAAAATATGCCCGTCTGCTAAACAGGTTTTTACTCATCTTTTGGATATTCGTAAACTATCAACAATCTAATTGAAGAAAAGTATTGCTGTTGTTAGTAAGTTCCCTCTGGCAAGGGTTACCTATTTTGAGTTCTTTCCAAGCACAGGCCCTGGACAATCCAAGAAGTAAATGCATCCCAAAGTCTTTGGCCTGATTTAACCTGATCTGCCATCTGCATACTCACATATAATGCACGTTACTAACTAACGCGTAGTATAACTGAGACTATAATCAATGACGTCAGTGAAGCACTAGCTAATACTTTCAATAACGTTATTAAAGATAAAGGTAGAATTTTTAACTCTGATGAATACGCGTATTTGCCCCAATTACTCAGCCCCCCGCATAATAGAACAGCGCACTTTCCGTTCAAACACGTAAAGTTTGTTTTGTCGCACATTAACATATATTTATGCCATTTCGAAACAAACAATCTAGCCTGCAATAATGTCATTTACCTCAATTACCATCATCGTGGCGCCCTACCATGTTGGCATTTACGATCACCGTGTCGGCGGCGGCCCTCTTCGCATCCTCTCCCACGGCATAGATCGAGACCTCAGCAAATTAGCTCCAGTCTCATACATCAACATTGCTCCCGTCGACGACTTTGAGGGCGAAATTGGAAGGACGTTCGAGATCCTCCGTCGTATCTCAAACGCTGTATCAACAGCCGCCATGAACAACTCGTTTCCTTTGGTACTCTCTGGCAACTGCTACGCTAGCGTCGGAACTGTAGCTGGCCTGAACCAAGCAAAGTTGATAGGCTCAAAGCACGGAGTTCTCTGGCTTGATGCTCATGATGACCTTGATACTCCCTCGACTCATGAGAATGGATACCTCGATGCTATGGCTGCCTCGATGTTGGTCGGTACCAGTTGGCATCAGTTGATGAAGACCATTCCTGGCCATCAGCCCGTAGATGTCAAACATTTTATATACTGTGGACTGCGCGATGTATCTGAGTTGCAGGCGCAGACTATCGAGAAAGCCGAAGTAGACGTGGTTTGGGGAAGGACAGACAAGAAGGTAGATTTTACCACTGATCTTGCTGCGATTCTGGATCGAAGAAGAAGCGATATTGAAGATGTACATGTTCATCTCGATTTGGACGTTCTCGACGAGTCACTAGGCCGTGTGAATGAATTCCCGTCGCCAGGTGGCTATCTCCCCGAGGACTTGCTGGGTTTGATGCAGATGATACCTGAAAAAGTGAACCCGACTTCGCTTGTTGTTTGCTCTTTCAACCCCCGCCTGGAGGGAGGCGACACGGTGGCTAGGCTCGCTTGTCGGGGAATCCTCAAGTTTATCACTGGGCTTAAAGAAGAGGGTATTCTCATTGCAGAGACTGAGTAAGGACCTCGATAGTAGATTACAAATACGGGAATGGCACCAGAACAACTCAACCAACACGGCGTTACAATCACTCAACTGTCAATTTGGTCCTGTACCTAACAGCTACCTCAACTTGAAATATCCCAGCCAATTATTCCATCGCCCTCTTCCTTGGTTGATTCGTCAATCATTCAATTATTCGTCCTTTTTGTTCTCATCCTCTTCTCCAGACTTCCCCTCGTCCTCCGGTCCTTCCAACTGAATGGTCTCCAACTCTGCCTGCTCCTCTTCCACGACACCATTCATACTATCAGCCCCATAGATCAATAATTCCTGCTCCAAAAGGGACCGAATCACGACCTGGGGCTTCAGCTCCTTGGTAAGCTTCTCATTCAGCTCATCACCATACTTCTGCCGACTAGCTCGCTCATCATCGCTCAAGGGAACAGATGCCTGACGACCACGGCCCTTGCCCATGAAGTCAGGTGCCAGATACTTCCGATGCTTTTCTGAAGATCTCGTTACTTCATCCATGGCAGTTTGGTTAAGGCCGAGGATATTGTCAATACTGAACGAATGAGGATCCTCCAGCGCCTGCACCGCTATACCAAACGCAATGGACAAAAGAGGACCAACGCCCGGGACCATGCCAAGAGCAGTGTCAACGAGCCGAATGATGAGATCTCTGAGAAACCGTGATGGCTCATAGGGTCGCCAACCAACTTCGACTCCAAAGGTTGCGCTGAGGACGTCGGCCAAGTCAATCTCGCGAAGGAAATCCTGATGGTGTATGGCTTGAGTAGTACTGGTCCACTGCAGCCGCGACTCAGCACTCACAACCAAGTCATCACGTCGGTTCTTGGACTGGAATAAACGATAATCTGGGTTGCGAAGTTTATGGGGAATGGACAGGTAGGCAATGATATCGGGCACATGGAAACCCCAAGTGACACCATCGATCCGACCAAGACCGGCGTGCGACGTTACGGGATACCGGGTGGTAGAGCCTCCATTGTAATCTGTGATCTGGACACTCTCCCTGTGTCTGAAATCGATGACAACATAGGTACACAGGTTGTCGAAAGCCTGGTCTGTTCGCTGGGTGACTGGGAAGTAGATGGCTCTAATAGGGATTGTAGCGTCGATCCAAACCCATTCGGTCTCCGTGCTCTGGATCTGAATGGGACGAAGGATGTACTTACGCGGACCACCATTTCTGAGATCGCGGCATTCGTTCCAGTTTCCACTGTTAAGGTGACTATGCATGGCTAGCATGCGCTGAGGGTTCTTGTCTTTGCTTTCACCCACCCAAAATCTATCCCAATCGCCGTAGCGCGTATTATTAACTCCTTGAGCTGTTCCAGACCTCCATTGCGATCTCTGGTGAGACCTGCTTTGGTTGCCAGTTGTGACATAGCCATTCCAGTAGTACTCGACTAGGATATGGCTGTAGAAGTATCTCTCGTTATCGGCGTCCCAACCTCCGTTCTTGAATTTGAGGGAGCTTCTAACAAAATAGCATTCTCCTTCAGGGTAGTAGGATGCCATGATGATTGATAAAGAGTACGTGAAGTTGGATGCTGCTGATGAGAGACTTGTGATTGAGATGTAAAGGGGCCTTGATATACTTGATCGATCATTGGGGAGACTACAACTGCCGAGATGCTCGTTTTTCCGGTCTGCAACTTATGCATGTGGGGTTACTCCAACCCCGCGCCAAGACGGGAAAGACAATAATGACATTGCACTGCTTCTTGGCCGGTTTATGCTGTGACTGCTTCCCCGCACGTCCCGAAGGCGCACAACGCCTTTGTCGACCGTTGTGGCAAGCTCAGGTACATGTTAAGTAGCAGGTCATTGGGTTGGAATATCCGCTGATGATCTAATCGGGCCGAAATATGATTACAGCCTTCAGTGGTGATACAATCACGGCTATTGGGATCATTGTTGTCCCATTCGTGATAATTGGTCTAAGCAAATATTTGCAGTCACTCTGTGGTTACGACGCCAGACCATTAATAGTAAGGAGAAAGTTCATCCAGCTTACGTTCCACATTTACGGGTTTTATTTCCTACAGCCACAGGGCATTAAGTGTTGGACTGTCGGTACCTCGCACCTTTGCACTCACAACACTTCCTTTAGTTGCTTAATGAGCTAGCCTCGGGTCTCAATAAATAGCTGCACTATAGTCTCTAAACGACTACAGTTAACCCGTCACACAGTACTAAGAAAAGAACTTGTGAAACTGTTAAAAGCAATATCTCATCTGACTACTTCATATACATCCGGACTATACTCCCATGTTATGAAGAGGTGTAGGCTTCAACTGTCGACTTGGCTGGGGGGACAAAGGTCTTCTTCTTATAAACCCCAGCACGAGCATAAACATCCTTGTACTTCTGAACAACATAATCCTCCACGCTGATCGGCGCATACTTCTCTTCATCAATACTCTTACGACAACTCTCGATGCACCGGATGATAAAGTCCGGGTTGCCGTTGTAGTTGAATGGAATAGAGAAGCGCTCTTGACCTGAGCGGTTGATGACGCGGTGAACGTTGGACACGTACTTGTCGTTGGTCCACTGCTCAAATAGATTTCCCATGTTTACGACATATGCGCCCTCAACTGGTGGCGCTGGGTACCAGTCTTTGACTTCCTCGTCCCATACTTCGAGGCCTGGTACGTCGCCTTGGAGGAGGAGGGTTATGACACCAAAGTCGCGGTGGGCACCGATACCTGCAAGGCGTTAGATATTTAAATCTGGAAAGAAAATGGATTCCGTACCTCGCTGAAGAGCATGTGCATCAGTAGGCTGAGGAGGATAATGCTACAACTTGTAAAAGCACATAGGGTCAGTGCAGAACTCGTCAAAGTAGTTCTTGTCATAGCCAAGACTCATGGCCATAGCTCCCATAACTTCCTCAGTAAGCTTCATGATGCGATTCAAGTAGTCCATACAGGTGCGACGGAAAGGCTCCCCCAGTGCCTCAGGCCAAACATTTGGCCCATGAGCGAACTTCTCTGCCTTCACCTGAGGATGGTCAAGAGGCAGATCACGAGAGACATAGTAGCCTTCCTTGAGATCCGGCTTCGTGTTGGCTTCGATCATCTGTCCGTGCATGACCTCGTAGCCACGGTTATACGAGTTCTACATTGTTCAGGACACAAACCCTTCCACGTGGTTTTTACTTACGAGAGACTTGTCAAGTTTCATCTTCTCTTCCAAGGGAAGATCGAAGAATTCCTTGGAAACCTTAAACATTTCCTTTTGTAGGCTGAGGGGGATGTCGTGGTTCACGATCTGGAAGAAACCCTGAGAAAGACATGCTTCTCTGATTTGGGATGCGCAGTGTTCCATGCGCTTTTGATCTCCGGAAAGGTAATCGGAGAAGTCGATGACGGGAGGGGACTTGGTGGAAGGCATTTTCTTTGCTTGAAAGCTGGATATTGATTGTGATGGAAGGGTCTGTAGATGGCTTGTTGATTTCTGGTTTCGTCTTAATTTTTACCTTGACATTTTATTCGTCTGCCATGTATTTATAGGATTTTAACGGTTTCGCTCGGGCGAACAGACATCATCGGCTTTATGAAATGGTCGCCGTAGGACCGTAGGACATCACCTCAACATCCAACCCTCAATGGCAAGCAAACGTCATATCGTTGCTTCTGTCAGCGGGATACCACTGAAGGATTGCAGTAATCCTTCAGTCTATGCAGATCTGACTAGAGTCTAAAGTTCTCATCAAGAATCTTCATTTCATCGGCGAGGTTATCTTCTAGTCAAAACAAGAATGACGTTGCGACTTTCCTATTCCGTTGTAGAATGTCAGCATGTAAAAGGCACGGCAGAATCCTATCAGAAATAGATCCAGTGATGATCTGATGTTTTCGGGTATGCGGCACTTCAATTGCTGGGCCGTAGTGGTGACTTGTTCCGGGGTCCTTTGGGGTTGCAGGGTATCGTACCAAAGGACCGTTTTGTTCCTTGCTTCAGCTTTCTCGCGAAACATAATTTCCAATGACATGATTCCAGCAGATGTAAATGGCTGTAATGGAACAGGGCTAGAAACAAGCAAACAGTATACTCTTTGGTGACATAATCATCGTACATGAAGCTTAAAAGAGTTGGCTCTTGTTCATTGGCACGGACGGGATCTTCTTGTCGCAACCAGATCACCCCTTCCACCTGCCCATTTCTCTTCTTTAACAGACCTTCTCGTCATGCACGTCGGTATCGTAGGCGCTGGCATATCGGGCCTCTACACTGGACTTCTACTATCTCGAGAAGGTCACAAAGTGACCATATTTGAGGCAGAAGACCGTGTAGGCGGACGCATCTATACTCATCGATTTACACCCCAAGCCAATTCCCAAGATGTCTACTTTGAAGCAGGAGCAATGAGAATCCCCCGCTCCTCACTGCACTCCAAAGTCTTCGATTTGATCCGTTACCTGAACACTCACAGCCCAGTTGAGAGTCGCATCGAGCTGATCCCATACATCCTTGACCACGAAAACAACAGGTCATTTTTCCAGGGTCAAAAGGGACTACTGCAGGACCCTCGCTGGTCTGTCAAGGCGGGTCTTCCCCCGGGCTTCTGCAACAAGACCCCGCAGCAACTCCTCGGCAGTGTGGTAATTCCCTGGTTGACGCTTCTACGTCAGAACTTTGACGAAGGGTTCCGAAAGGTACTCATGTATGATGAGTACTCCTTTCGGGCTTATCTACGTTCTGTTGCTGGGTGGCCGCATGAAGTCATAGAATTTGTTGAGCTTTTCTGTTCACAGACGAATCAATATGATCTGAGCTTTACTGAGATTATCATGCAGAACCTGGACTTTGACACAAAGGATGTGAGTCTTGGATGCCATTGACTTAATGCGAAATAAGAAGCTGATGAACCCAATAGTGGGTGACTATTCGCGATGGCATGTCGCGGATGACACAATGCGCAGCTACTCTTGTTGGGTTCGAGAATATCCGCCTCAACACAAGAGTCGACAGGATCGCCAATCTAGACGACGGGCGCGTCGAATTATCGGCCAAAAGCCTACATCAATCCACCACCACGGCATTCGACGCCGTAGTCCTAGCAATCCCCCCCGCCGCGATCCACAACATAGTGGACCGACCAAGATGGTCCTTCATGAAAGAACAAGCCATCCGTGGCGCGCACTACGAGCCTCTCTACAAAATGGGCATGCATTTCCGCACTCGGTTCTGGGAGCAAACAGACAGATTTCCGTGTTTTGGGGGCCAGAGCACGACAGATTTGCGGTTCCGATGGATTGTGTTTCCATCCAATGACATGGGGAGTAGCGGGAGCGGTGTCTTGCTGCTGTACAGCTGGATGTCAGATGCAGCCAAATGGAGTGGTCTGTCGCAGGACGAACGCGTCAAGATCTGCCTCCATGATCTGAGCAAATATTACGCTGACGATCCTGAAATTGATGTATACGAACAGTACATTGAATCCTTCGATGTGCTATGGACAAATGAGTGGTGCGGAGGAGACGCCATGTATCTCCCCGGTCAATTCTCTCGGTTCCACGAAATAGCCAAAGAACGTGAAGGACAGATATTCTTTGCCGGTGAGCATTTGTCTAGACATCATACTTGGGTGAGTACAACCCTCCTACGACTAAGCGGTTTAATTGATGTTTCTTGGCAGATTGCTGGGGCGATTGATTCGGCGTGGAGAACGACAGGGGAGGTGCTGGGACGGGGAGTTGCGGCGCTGGGCCGCGAGTACTTTAGTGCAGATCAAAACCGGCACGGGAGTAAGACTGACGTTAGCTCCCGCTTGTTCAAAGCTTGTGTCATCCCGAAGCATTTGAATGTGCAGTATGTTGATATGTTCTGATGGGGAATATCACTTTAGTCAGCGGCGTTAGATAGTAGTTAAAGATTACCTCCAACTGGTTCTTTTAGCAAAAAGTACAACATGATAGGGATGTGAATTCCAGGGGCGGTAACCAGGTCATCAACCTACGAAGTGGAGGAAAATTACTGTTACACAGACTAGTAGCAGGAGACTGCAAAACCCAAAGTTCATTTACGTGTTATAAATGAGACGTCAATTAATACATCCCTTTTTCAAGCAAGTTTAAGCTCTGGAGATAATTGCAAGGTGCCCGGCTCACGGCAACTCGAGACAAAGTCCCTTTGTTCAGGGTAGATCTCTTACCTTTTTAGCGCCCAATCTCACTAGCACGTCATTTGAACTGGAACAAACAATCGTTGTAACAAGGAATTGACTGTAAGCAGTACAAACAAATTCCTGAATTTCATCACATCATTTGCACCTTCCTCTTTCAAATCTGTCAGCGGCATTTCGTCAACGCCTCAGCAAAGAACAGTCAATCACGCAGACGCAGATGCCTTTGCGGCGACTACAGTGAATGATCGGTGGTTTTTGGGCACTACAATTGTCGCGCCTCCAACAGGCCCGCCACTCTCCTTCTCCAACTCCCTTCTTGACGGAATCTTTGTCTTGGGAACGCTTCGCCAGCGCTAGATATCATCATGTCAAACGAGAACGGTCAAACAGCACCAGAAACCATCACTTTAGACCATGATGAGAATCCTTTGAACTTCTCTCCGGCGCGACGATGGACTTGTACTATCATTGGTTAGTTATCCAATTAATCAAATGATCAATGAAGTTGCTGACCTCTGACAGTGGTATTCATGACTGCGACCATTGCCTTTTGCTCATCAATCCACACAGCCGCCATCTCAGCCATCGCGCAGGACTTGAACTGTTCTAGCACCGTCGCGACTTTAGGCGTCACCACATTCCTACTTGGCTTCGGAACAGGTCCGCTCATCTTTGCACCACTCTCAGAGATATACGGCCGAAATCCCGTGTATCGGAGTACATTACTGCTTTTTGTTTTATTTAATATTGGCTGCGCTTTATCGCCCAATATCGCTGCTCTCTTGATCTTTCGATTCCTGTGTGGCTTTTTCGGATCCCCTACTGGTAAGTTGCCCTGTATGAATGCTGACCTCTATTGCTGACGAGATAGTTACCAACTCTGGTGGCTCTTTGACCGACTTGTGGCCATTGACCCATCGTTCTGTACCTCTCGCGCTGTTCACTGCGGCGAGTTTCTTGGGCCCGGTGATTGCGCCGATTGTTGGTGGCTTTCTTACTCAATACGGATCTGTACGTGACTCTACCCTCTGTATGCTGAATGTTACTAATGACTTCTTGTAGTGGAGATGGTGAGTTTCCTCTTGTCTACATCGATCCACTCATACTAATACACGTAGGGACTTCTGGCTAGTATCCATCTTGAGTGGCCTTATCTACATCACCACGGTCGTCTTTCTCCCCGAAACCTATGCTCCTCGGCTCCTACAAGTAAAACGACGGAAGCATGGCATTCCAGAGCAACATCAGATATTAACCGTGATGCTGCGGACCAACATCACCCGACCAAGCATCATGTTTCTTACTGAGCCGATTTTGTTTCTTCTCTCACTTTACATGGCTTTTATTTATGGTATACTTTACCTTGACTTTACTGCATATCCATATGTATTTCAGCAAACAAGACATTGGGACGCTGGTATCTCTGGCCTTAGCTTCCTAGGTAAAGATGCAATCTGTTTTGTGTCCCGTCTGTGATGAGGGGCTCTGCTAAGACGTGAACATAGGTATCGGAACTGGAATGGCTATTGCGACAGCCGCATCACCATATATCAACCGTGTTTACGCGACGTGGGTCAAGAAACTCGGTGGACCCAAACCCGAAGCTCGTCTACCTCATCTGATCATCCTCTCCTGGCTGGTTCCGATAGGACTATTCTGGTTCGCCTGGACTGCCGACACATCTATCCACTGGGCAAGCTGCATCATCTCAGGTATACCTTTCGGCATAGGCTTTGTGGTTCTCTCACTCGGAATAACATCATATCTCATTGATTGCTACGGGAAATATGCTGCCAGTGCGCTCGCCGCCAATGCGATTCTCAGGTCGGCGTTCGGAGCTGGGTTTCCACTCTTTTCTCACCAGATGTACGACAAACTAGGCGCTGCTTGGGCCACGTCCATACTGGGATTCATTTCAGTGGCTTTAGCGCCTTTGCCTTTTGTCTTTTACCGCTTCGGGCCACGAATCCGTGCGCACTCCACATTTCACCAAAGAGCTATAGAGGGGTTTGAGGTAGCAGCTACAGTAGACCAATCTCAGAAGAAAGGGTAGAGCCTTGCAGAGGATATACGTAATTAATTTAAATACTTAGAGTCACAGACGATAGTGATTGCTGGACCCCCAATATCAGTAAAGGCTGACCACAATGATTACTCATAGGCGTTGATTTCCAGGCTTGCTTCTCGAGGAGTTGCTTATCACCACTGCTCTCTTTGCTCATTTGAAGCCACAGACTATTATGCACCCAATGAGTTACCTTGACAAATAAAATTGCTGCTAAAAAGTCAAGAAGAACCTCATCTACCACCCGTGGCTGAGTCTTGTCTATCTCGCTTCTGTTGAGGCACAGTTACCCTATACTTTCAAATGGAAATGGCCTAGCTCATTACAGAAGCTTGTCTTGAGTGCTCACGACCTCAATTTCCCCACACCTGCTTTTTAACCTGTCACCTGCCTAATATTGACACCTGCATCTTACAACATCACAATTGGCTGCATCTTGATCTCATGAAACGAGTGAAATGCTGTACTGCCTGTCGCCGGCGACATAGAAAATGCGTAACTCAGCCCGGAGCCTCTCAATGTGGCACTTGCCTTGAGTCAGGGCAGGAATGTCTGTTTGAGAATGACATTCGGTTCAAGCATACTCATTCAAAAATTCACAAGGAACCGGAAAGGAAATGGGCAAAGGTTCCCCCCAAGAGTAAGTCATTTGTACTTGACTTTCTGTGAGAATCCATACTAAAGCCTGCAGTCTCTTTCACGACACCGCAGGGGATTGATGGTACGGCGTTAGAGGAGTCTGACGGGCCATCTACCGCAGATACAGGTGTCGTGCAGCCGGCAACTCAGCTTATATCTGAAACAATGATGGATATGTCAATGGATGAACTCGCACCTCCCGATCAAGAAGCTGTACTTCTGAATCAGGAACACGATCACTGGGAGTCACCTTTAGGCGCCTTCACCGGCCCCCCAGTTCTTGACTCGAATGGATCCCCTTACAATCCCTCAGTCCAAGTTCTGCCTGTTCAACTTCACGCTCAGAATCCCCTTGAGTTAACTGAACGAGAAGCCTTTCTCTTCATGACGTATATTTATAAACTTGCACCTTTGGTAAGTCCCTGTCCTTAATTATTGCGTTAGCTAACATCCAAGTCTGATGCATGTGACGATGCCCGTCATTTCGAACTTGAAGTGCCCAGACTCGCTATTCGCCAACCCATGATAATGAACGGTCTTTTGGCCCTCGCAAGCCTCTACGATGATACGACCAACGATGTAGAAAGCACCTTCTACCACAACAAATGCATCAAACTTCTCATTGAAGCTTTTGCTCAACCTGCTGAAACTTGGGACTCGACGCTCCTTACAGCGGTTGTGATCGCGCGATTGTATGAGGAGAATGACAACGAGACTGATTCTTATTACCATCACCTCAGTGGAACACAGAACCTATTAAACCACGAAGTCATCGCTAGGTTTGTAATGCAAGGTGGGTTAGCTGAGGCTGCAAGTTGGGTTCATCTCCGACAGGTTATCTATATCTATGTCGTTCGCAGAAGACCTATCCCGATATGTCTCGAGAACTTTGAGAGGTCCACCGTGTTTAGAAGGTGTGATGATTCAGCGTATGCGAATAGGGCGGTCTATAACTTTGCCAAAATCATGATGTTGTTTCTGTCAATGGACGGTCCGGACGGCAATCAAGAGGAGTTTCAAGTCGTCGAGACAGATGTGGATCAGTGGTATGATGCTAAACCCATATCTTTCAAGCCTGTGTTTTATCATGCGGCGGATGGCACAAGTAACAGACCGTTTCCGACCCTTTACTTTGTGGCGTCAGTACCTGGTAAGTATCTGTTCACATTGATCTCTAGGATCAGCTAACCCATTTGAGTTGTCGCAATGCAGTATTACTACGCAGCCAAAGCTGTTTTGTATTTACGTCAGTGTAATGACGTGCAAAACCACAGCCACGACAAGCAAGAGCTCGAGGTATTTCCGGATTCCGCCGTTATTGGAGACACCTAACAGATTGCCAGATGAAGATTTCTTTCTATCTCTGCATGCTTATGGGCCTTGCATTATCTAACACGCATGTTGTAAATGCATTTTACCTTCCTGCACATATGCTTTCACTCTGTACAGTTATCTCTTACTCCAGACGTACGAATGACTGCTAACTTTATAGGTGGATATTGCATAAGCGACCTCTGTGAACAAACACATGCTATATCTTACCTCGAGGAGGTGGAAGAGGCGATTAAGTGGAAAACGAAGGGACTTATTGCAACGCTGAAGAGGGAATGGGGGAATTAAAACAAGCTGGAGCTGAGTCGGATGGCTTTGCTTTATTACTTCTATACAGTGTACTAAACGCTGATGAATAAAGATTGTGAATCTTGCTGAACTCATTGACCATGGGTGACAGGCAGAATCAGTGACCAAGATGTGACTGTGGTGAAATGAAAGGTTCCTCAGAGGGGTAGGTCGATGGACAGGCGCTAATTTGCTCTACCAAACCAAGTCATGATAATAGAAAGTCTGTTCCATATTGACAAACCAAGAATAGAGTGGCGGTAGGAAGTATCCCAAAGACACTAGGGGATGGCTGTATGATCAGAATGATATTACGCCGACAGTATGAAAAGCAAAGTCTTATTTATTCCATTGTTTCTATCCTCTTATCTATCCTCCTATCTACGCCAGATCTTGATGGGCAGTTCTCCCATGATCAGATTGAAAGCCTCAAACCGGGAAACCCGAAAGTCCTTGGTGGGCATGGCGAAATCATAACGGTGCACCAAAGTACTAAGCACAATCTGCTGCTCCAGATACGAAATATTCCTCCCAATACAGCCTCTCGCACCAGCAGAGAACGGAATAAAAAAGGGCTCCATCCTCTTTCGCTCAAGTGGGTCAAGCCAACGCTCGGGTTTAAACGCATAAGGCTCAGGGTAAATCGTCTCATCATGGTGAGCGTTCCAGATCGTCATAGATACTGAGGTATTACCCGGAATCCAAGTATTCATGATGTTAGCACCTTCTGGTGGTGTGCGTCGCGGAAGGCCAGAGGATACAGGTGGGATGAGGCGAAGACCCTCGTCCAGGCAAGCTTTGAGATATGGAAGATCTTTCACTTTGCCGAATGATGCTATGACATCATCTTCTTCCATGATACCAGAAATCTCCTGTCGCAACTTTTCGAGTTGCTCAGGATGACTGATTAATAGTTGAAGTATATGCGTGAGGGCAATAGCTGTAGTCTCAGCCCCAGCATCAATGATTGCCGAGGTCTCGGCGACAATCTCACCCCATTCAAGCTCATTGGGGACACCGTTCTTATCGTGCATGAGACACGAGAAGAAATCATCCAGCTTTTCACCAGCCTCGTGTCGTCTGAGTCGTTGTTTAGCTTGGTGGTTGCAAACGTCGCCCCATGGAGCGCTGGTGGCCCAGTAGCTCTTCCACTTGTTGGGAACTACCTTGGTGATGCGACGTAGCCATGGGTAAAGCTGGTATTCCCAGACAAAGACGGACTTGACCATGGCGGAGTGATTCTGAGATTGGCGGTATCTAGCAGGATAAAGTGTACCGTCAGGCTTCTCAGCCACGACTTCATCAGTGCCGGTATCAAGCAGGGTCATCTTGGAAGAAAGAGCAATGAAGTTGATGGCTTCAATGGTCCATAGGTTGATCCAGTTGTTGAAGTCAAGTGTAAGGTCTTCTGGAGCTGGGTCGGTGTCTGGCTTGAGAGGTGCAGTACAACGAGGATCGAATGCATTCAAAAGACGCTGAGTGGTGTAGCGAACTTTGAATTCCCATTTCTCCAAGTTCCTTGTAGCAAAGGCAGCAGAAAGAAGCCTTCGCTTCCTACTGTGCTCACCTTTGTCAACGACATCAAAAAGGTTGCGATGCGTTCCAGCAAGAACGGATTCTTTATGATCTTTGGTGCACTTTGTCTGATGACCGTAGATGTCTCTGATAGCTTGTGGATGATTGAAGGATAACGCGTTGGGTCCAATTCTTAGAATGGCTTGGCTGCGACGCTCATGTTCAGCAGCAAGGGTCTCGGACCGCTTGCCTGTGTGGCTAAGATAGCAGTGGCGCAGGTCGGTGAGGGGAGACAGCCATGAGAAGTTCTCAAACTTTCTGAGTCCCTTGGGATCAATAAAGTACAAGATGATGGGGTAGATAAACAGTCGAATGAACAAGGCTGCAATGGCAGCACTGAGTAAAAGAAGTGCGATCATACTGTCGAATGCCTTTTCATTGATGATGATGATTCCATTTGACGAGGAGGAGTCGCTTTTTTATATCTCGAATACCTCTTGATGAGTGTTTAGTTGTGGAGGCGATGTCGACGCCGAAATAAATCCATTATATCTGTTTCCAATACCAATTGTCACGTCCATTTCTGTTAACAGTTAAAATCCCCGCAAGGTATTACCAGTCGGTCTTTCGGGCGAGCCAAGTTGCAGGGCTCTCAGGAGGAATAAATTTCCTATTTTGGTAATGGCTCTGATAGATGTGGGGAGGCGCGTCATATGTTCAGCCTTTGGCCAGGAATAAGAATTTATCCCGCGGACAAGGGAAAAGTTTAGTCTCAGAGACGGGTGTGACTATCTAGGCTAGCGCGAATGTTGTCGTTCCCCGCATGTGCTTGGTTGCAGGATCATCAAGGGTACAGTAGCGCCTTGGAGAAACGGGGTGGAGTATCAGCCATAAATCATATCCCGCGGGATAAAATACCTGATATGGACCATCCTCAAACTTAATCTTCTTCTAGACCTCTCACCACACTGGCAAACAACGATCTAGCCCCGGAATCTCCCCCAGGTTTCGTTTGCGGGGAAGTGGACCAACTTGCTTTTGAATCTGCTGTGTTTGACTCGCAGACCATGCCGAAGCTTTGACTCGTCACGATGACTTGGATATGGTCGCATGAAATATAAATAAAGCATCCTCCAGTGCCAATATCCCTAGTCATCCATGCATTCTATCTCAAGATCCTCATATCCTCCTTCATACAAGTCTTGCCCATTCTTTGATCTCCTTCAACTCGAAGCTTGCCATCATGGAAGCTGAAACACATTCTCCAACCGGGAAATCACACAAGAGTGATATCTCGTATGAGAATGTGGAGAACGCTACCTCTGGGGAACACTCTCCCGTGGTTCTTCTCAACCAAGATATCTCTTACGGTCGAGGTGGAATTCGCGGCGTTATCGAGTCTCCTTACATCTTTGGTGTAGCTTTCCTGGCATCCATGGGAGGTTTCTCCTTTGGATACGACCAGGGCGTCATCTCCATCGTCAACATCATGCCTCAGTTTCATAAAACGTTCCCTCAAGCCGAAACCCCATTCGGAAAGGGCTTTATGACTGGTATGCTCGAGCTAGGCGCCTTCATCGGCTGTCTATTCATGCCTACTCTCGCCGATAAAATCTCGAGAAAGAAGGCTCTTTCTATTGTCGTTGTGATTTTCAACATCGGTGCTATTATGCAGACAGCTGCCAACTCTTACGGTCTTCTTGTCGCGGGACGAACAATTGGAGGCATTGGCGTCGGAACCCTTGCAATGGTACGAATCAATTTTTCTTGAGAGATACAATATCTAACTCGAATCCCAGGGAGCCCCAATCTACATATCCGAGATCGCACCCCCGAACCTACGAGGAACACTGCTTGTGCTAGAGTCAGTCTCATGTGTCATAGGCGTAGTTGTGTCCTTCTGGATCACCTACGCGACACGTGAACTACCTGGCGAGTTGTCCTTCCGTCTGCCCTTTGGTCTTCAGATGGTGTGCAGCACTATCCTTGGAGTCGGCATCCACTTCTTCCCATACTCCCCACGATGGCTCGCGCTCGTTGATAGATCCGAAGACGGCCTCGAGAGCTTGGAACGACTCCGCCGACTACCCAGAACTGATCATCGTGTCCAGCAAGAGCACGCCGGCATCCGTAACGAGGTAGCAGTTCAAAAGGTTATGCAGGAGAAACGTCATCCCGGAGTGACGGGTATTAAACTCGAGATCCTTTGCTGGGGTGATCTCTTCAAGAAGAACATGTGGCATCGCACCTCTATCGCAGTTGGAGTCGCCTTCTTCCAGCAGCTCTCTGGCATTAACGCATTCATCTATTATGCCCCGACTCTCTTCCAATCACTTGGTCAGTCGACAGAAATGTCGCTCATTATGTCTGGAGTCTTCAACATGTTGCAGCTTGTCGCAGTGACACTCTGTTTCTTCATCATCGACAAGGTAGGCCGACGACCATTGGCCATCTTTGGTGGTATTGGAGGAGGTACTGCTTGGGGTATCATGGCTGTCCTTGTAGGGGTATACAATGGCAAGTGGAGTTCTAACCCAACTGCAGGCTGGGCTGCTGTGGCCATGGCATTCTGCTTCATTCTTATCTACGGAGTTTCTTACGCTCCTCTCGGTTGGGCACTTCCCGCAGAGGTCTTTCCCAGCTCTTCGAGGTCCAAGGGTGTAGCTCTTGCAACAGCGACAGTTTGGCTCTTCAACTTTGTTGTAGGTGTTGCCACACCACCTATGATCGAGAGCATCGGGTTTGGAGTATACATCTTCTTTGGATCTTGGTGTTTCTTGGCTGCTGTCTGGGCCTTCTTCCTCGTTCCTGAGACCAAAGGAAAGACGTTGGAGCAGATGGATCAGATCTTCGGTGACCAGGCAGCTCAAGAAGAGATGATGATAGTAGGACGATAGGCACTTGAGTCTCCCGTAAAGAGTTAATGTGGAAATGAGACAAGTGTAGCATCATTCACCAGGTTGACCCCTCAGTCTATACTTATTTTATATTGTTTTTTCAGTAGAATTTGAAAACTATCTGCTTGTCTTAGAGTTACCAGTCCTTGTAAGACCTTACTGTAAAACACATTACCTTAAGAGATTATACTGTTACGGTCAATATTTCTATTATAAGTTATTGCCTCTATCGAATGAGTACTGATACTGTAATTTAGTACCCTGCACCTTCCTTAACTAACGATATTATGTTTTTGAGAGCCTCTTTCTCTGCGCCTAGCTCCCGCGACATATCGTGCTCTTGTCTTTATTTATACGTGCAGCGTGAAGAGATCGCTGAACATGATATGTCAAGTTGAAGATATACCCTTTCTCTGCATCGTCTGCTTGAACACCTGAAGCGCAAGTTTAGGTTCTGTACATCCATTAGCATTGCAATCACTAACTAACATGAACCCACTTACGGTAATAAGACACATAGTGCCCAGCATTGTTTACTTTGAGCCAATTGAAGTTATCAATCGACTTGAAGGTCCCATGAAGTTTGCCGTCAACCGTAAAGTTCTTCGACTCCGCAGAGGCAAATTGCTCATGTCCATGCCAATTGAGAGCGCTCACGGCTTCAAGAACGCCTGGCCAGCTGCAAGACCAGTCTGCCCACACTAGTCAGATAGTCCAACCGAAAAAGTAAAAGTAAAGTCTTACCAGCATCACCCACCCAGATGAGTGTAGTAATGTTGCGATTTACGACATCTGCCAGTGCATTTGAAAACGAGCGCGCATCTGTATAGCGTGTCAGCATACATCCCTATTGACAGATGGCTGAGGATTACCATCTCCCGTATCACCAAACTTGTAAAAGGTTTTCAAATTGCATTCTTCAAACTCTTTACGAGCACCAATCTTCTTCCGAACTTCCGGTCGATTGAGGTAATCCACGTATGTCTCACTAGGATCAACATCCTCGCTACCGATTCGAAGATCGTTCACACCAAAGTCCACCCCACTCGCTTCGATCAAATCGTCATACATGATCGTATTGCAGGTAAGACTAGCATTGGCACAAGCCTCCATTTGTCCTGTTGTCTCTGTGCATTTGTTCAGTAGAGGGACGCACCTCTCTTCATATAAGCTGATGAAGTGCACGTAAAGGCTCTCATTGATGAGCTGCTTGTAATGGTTCTCATAGGCGTATGTAGCGTAAGCCTTGAACTGAGCAGTAGGATCGATCCAAGGATTGTTGATACCTAAGGCGATCAAGTTGATCTGGTGACCAGATATAAGCCCCTCTCGGATTTTGTCATTTTGTCCAAGGAAATAATCCGCAAATTCTGGACCGTAGTGTCCGCCGTAAGACTCAGTAAAGAGCCCAAAGTCGCGAGACGTATATTCCGGAAAGTTGTCCAAGAAGGCCTGCATAAAGGTCCAGGCATAAGGCGCCGCAGCGACAGTCGTATTTATACCCTCGATGCCCTCGCTGAAACCCGTACCAAAGGGCTGATCAATATATATCATATTGGCATACTCGTTCCACGAATAAGGATTAAGCTTCGGCTCTGAAGTATTACCATCAAAATAGCAGGGCCCGTTTTCCTGAAAAATGCCAATCTCGGAAGAGCACCCGGGACCACCATTGAGGTAAAGAGCTAGAGGAGCTTCTCTGGGATTATTGCGGGCCTCGAAGAACCAAAACCACATGCTCGTGTTCTGACCTTGAGACTTTCAATATCAATTCGTGGTAATAGGTTTTAGCATGCTCACCATAATTGAGATAGCCCGAGTACTGGTTCACTCCAGGTGTGGTTTCGCAGATTCCCGAGTTCGTGATGTATTCGAGAGATGACTTGGTAGCAGCGTGCTCGAAAGCAGGAAGATCAACATCGCCGACAGCTGGTATAGTAAATTTCCTGTTGAGCTCTAAACGTGCTGCTGAAAAAGAAGCAAGCACGGACAGGATCACGGTGGAGGGATTGGCGGGCCGCATTTTGATGGTGCTTCACCTGCTTCTCGCGATCGACAGTCTGACATGTTCAGAATAGGAAACATTGCTTTTAAGTAGTCCCCTACTGTAAGTTGGTGAAGAGCTACCGATCATTTTTTGTTTACTGACGACGCGTACACCGGGCCCCTCACCGGACGCTTGTTACACTATCTTGCTAGCCCGAGACTATTGAGACCAAATCCGGAAATGACCCGTGGAAGATCAATCAGTGTTTGAGGCTCAATTCCCCACGTAGTACTCTGTCGGCAGTCTCACACGGCTGGTTAGTTTGACCCACACAATCCCTACATCGGAAAATTTCTTGCAGACGTCGTTTCATCAAAAGCGTTGTTGACGGGTTGTTTTCAGATGATCCGAACATCGGAACAATGCCTTTGTTTGCGACCTCTTGCAAAGAGTGGTTGTTCTGGAAAGGGTGAGCATTTTGCAGTGAACTGACTGTGGAAGGCGACAGGAGGCTGATGGAGTTACTGTTAGATTAACGATGATCTCTTATCGCACATCTGATAACGCAAGTTAACCAATTATGCGTTGTAGAAATGGTGTCTTAGTCGCTGGGGCTGCCGCCCTTTCAATTTCGCTTAACTACACTAAGCGTTATCTGATCCGACCTAACTGCCGGACCTATGACTAGAACGGAAAGGGTTATTGAGAACCTGGTCGATGGCAGCGGTCTTGGATCCACCAGAGGGTATGTTGATAGCAGTCCTCCATCTGCGATCTCTTTTGATCATGCGTTGATTGCCCAGCTAATGCTAGCATGGATAATAGACGTATCCGTACGCCCCCACTGTCAGACCCTTATAGCCATGATCGTTAAACCTTTACTAACGCTTTGGGACTCTCGGCCAATAACTCATCAACATGGGTTCCTTATCTGTTTTGGTCATTGATGTCGCCTTTCGAGTTCGTCAAAGCAGCTTTGGCGCGTTTACCAAGCTCAGAGTGTGTGGTTCTTACGCCGATTCCATCGGCTGGAAGAACCTTCCCCAACGGGACATGAGCAAAGTCCAAGAGGTGGTATAGGGTACCCTGGTCGGAAGTCACAAGGGACACCAAAAGGGTCAGTCTACAACTAATGATTTCATTGTCAAGTATCGATCACGATAGTGTAGATAGGTCAGGTAACGAGCAAAGCGTCAACCGGTACCCGGAATTCTCGGGGTCTTAAGTCAAAGACGACTTTCTGCTGAGTACACATTTGGCGAACGACATAATTTAGACCAGCATCCAAAAAGATAGATTGCAATATAACAACGATTCAACAGAAGTTGTCCAAGCGGTCAAGTCCGCTAGGCCAAGATGCAGCCTCTCTTCGTTACTCAAGATTTTTATCATCAATCTCGACCCCCAACGCAATCATCAGACGATTGGAATGCGAGAACCATCCAACAACCTCTATGATCTCTAGAATTTGCTCCTCCTCATAGCCCACTTTCTTTAACTCAATCAACTGCTGCTTTCCAACTCCTTTCGGATTAGACGCCAGAAGCTCTGAAAATGCTGCCAAGACCTTGTGCTTCTCACTAAGATCGCCCACAAGGTGCCAATCAAGTGCAATCTTCTTAGCTCTGAGCTTTGCTGCATTGTCTTTACCCAGGGCGGCCGTGAGTCCGTGTGTGTGATGCGTTTGACAATAGCCACAGCCGTTGGTGTGACTGACTACAACGGCAATGATCTCACGGCCAATAGCATCGAGCTTGGTTGTTTGGGCCGAGAATATATCCTCGTAGTGGGTAACGAAGCGGCGAAGGGTATTGGGATTGAGCGCCAAGGCTCTGGTCCAGTTATCACCCTGATGGGCTTGGATGATTTGTTGAGTCGACTTAGGAAGAGTGGCGGTGTTTGGCACTCGTAGACGCGAGATGGAACGGGAGGAGGGAAAATAAAGACTGGCTCGAATTATATTCGAACCACGAGGCGCGGATCTTCTGAGGGCGGTGGAGAGCATGACTTAAGGTCTATCGTCTTGACTGACAATTGAGGCAAGCAAAAGAAAAAAGGATAAAAAAATAGAAAAGAAGACAAGCTGTCTTTTAACACGATGGCTGAAATCACGACATGCAGCCTAATGTCTCACCATATCCCAACATTCTCACGTGATAGTAACCCCCACCTGGAAGAAGAACAAGTCTTGTTGGTAATTGACGATCACAATGACCTTGTCAGGATGCACATGAATGGTAACTAGACAAAATAGCTACCATTTTAGACGGGCTAGTAATATATCTATAAATCGCTGCCTCTCGGCAAATACAGGCAACGTGCAGCGCTCTTTGAGCGGTTTGAAGTACCGCAGAAAAGGCTTTGCTGTAGTCTTAAGAGGGTTGTTTGGATTATGTTCGAGCTTCTTGGCCTGTGCTACGGTGGTATTATTACGCGGAATAGATTCTATTGCTGCAAAGTGTAAAGTGGTTTTGTTATGACCATGTGTTGGATAGAGTTGTATGTTTGACTGCTCAATCAAGAGCAATCCCAGGTTAATAGAATGTGCAAGAGTCTAAGAGATGAAAAGAGTTAGGTACATTATGGCTTCTTGGAATATTATTTGCGCGAATTCAGTTTTCAGTGTCCTAAACCTTACAGACCCTCATCATATGAGGTCTTATCATGGGTTGCAACGGTTACCCTGTCATAACACGGGTTTACATGGCACATTCCAGCGCAAGGGCTATCAGATCTACGCACCATTCGCTCAGTCTCGATAGTCTGAGGTACAGGCTATGACAGGGACGATTAGGGCGTAATCGTCAACCTTTTCTTCACTGAGTTTACACATTTAAAGTATCATGAATGCAATGCCTGCTAAGAACCTTTTTGGTCCTGCCTAGTTATAAAGTTTGCACAAGACATAAAATGCCCTCTTTGGTTCATTTAAACTTTTCCGCAGGGAACATAAGTAGACGTTCTCTTCCCGCACTCGACTTGAGTTTTCCCAGACTTTGATCCACTGCTCTCAAGCAAGTCGGCATCGCATCACTGTCATAATCGCATCCAGGCACAACACTCACAATGAATTCTCAAGACGCAGCAGCGAGGGCACAAGACCCAAACCTCCATGAAGCCATCTCTAGCTACCTACAGACGCACATCAGAGCCTACAATGAGCTGGTGAAATTCATCAAATACCGACGACAGAACCAATCACCCGAGGAGCCAATTGGCGACAAAGAGCGTCAGCTGAAGTACAACTGTATTCGCGACATCATCGAGAAACAAAGACAAGCTCGGGGCAACAAGGACTGGATGGTCAGTAAGATCCAGCTAGCCTATCTGCTTCGTATGGATCGCAGCAAGCTAGAGGAATTTTCTGTCGCTTGCGGGAAACAGAGATTTCTTCCCTGCCAGGGCCAGGCGATAATTGATAGCTGGGGGCCACTGACAAGGCACTGTAAGTGGATGTTCTGTTTCCTTATGTTTTCACTCTTCTAACACACGTGCCAGTTTTCCAAGATTCTGAATTCCTTGACGGAACCGAGTTCAAGACATCCTTTGAGGAACCCGACGCCCAATCGATACAAGCCAAGGAACGATCGACCTTTCCTCACAACTCGACAGCTACGGTTGTGTCATCACTGGTTCTACTCTACCATGGACTGTTTACATAGTGCCAGGTGAATGGAACGGCACTAGTAAAGACCGACGATACACGAAGTCCCTGGCATCCGCTTTGTCGGTGATAATCGACAACCCGAACGGCGAAGAACCTCTTGAACACCTCAAAAGGCTATACGATCACAAGGGCTCCACCCATAAGTCATGGAATGAGATCTCTATTAGTCGGGACTTGTACCAGCTTTGGAGACAGGGACTGTGGGCTTTCAAGTGGCTGAATGCAGTTGCGCTGCCGCAAGACCCTTCAAAATCACGTATCACGCTGCAATTTCATTGGCTGTATCCAAAAGGTTGTGAAATGACGCCCGAGGCAACTCTACAAGATGATACCAAGACTAGTGAGGACATTTACCCCACCCAAGAGTGGTATATCAGTGCACGGGACCACGAGTCGGGGCGACAGATCAACTCTGGAGATATTTGTACCATCATCCGCTTCACTGACGATATCGATAAATGCAAACAAATGTTTGACATCCAGTGGGAAATCAGCAATGCTGCTTGTGACTCGGGGTTTACTGCAGATGATGATCCTGATGAGGAAGTGGAGTGGGACTTGGAAGCTGAGGATTTCCCCAGCGAGGATGAGGAATGGGTAATGGCCGAGGAACCAGAGTGTTCCTAGACACTGGCGAGACCCTGAGGCATGGAACAATTGTGTTACTTTATGCAAGTTTAGTGTAAGACTTGGGATATTTTGTTTTAGTGCTCTAGGAAAAGCCGTAGACCATACTTCTAGAAAATACTGTGGTTCCGCCCCAAAAGACCTGTACCTACGGTGAACATGCACCTGACACTGCGCCCAAAAATGACGATGAGACGTTCCAAACTCAAGAGTAGCCGAAGGAATGGCTTGGTAACCACGTGGACTTCAGCTGTGACGAGTGTACCACTTCTGTCATCATCCACTTGCAAAAGCGGGATGGGCACTTAAAGGCGAAAGCCGCGGCATACAATTCCTTTGTTGGCGCAGACAAGTCTGTCGAACCGGAACTACATGCGTAGTTGTGCTCTCTGAATTATATGTCTAAGCTCCTTCGTTTGTCTGCTTTTCACAATCTTATATAGCCTATAGCACCATTGGTATATTCTGGTCGACTCTAGGTCAACTTTGATATGATAGTTTCCATACTCTCATTCTCCGGCATTATCTCAATATGAGTACCGTAGTACTGCTCGATTTCACGCATTATGGACATATCATTAGCGGTAACCAAGTTAATGGCCACGCCCTTCCTGCTGGGTCGGCCGCCCCAACCAACACGATACATATATTTCTCGGGCTGTGATGGAAGGTCGAAGTTGACAATGAGTAATACCTGTTGGGTGTCGATGCCACGGGCGAGGAGATCGGTAGCCATGAGAATACCAGAAGAACCACTTCTGAATTCCTCCATAATCTTGCAGCGATGGATTGCGTCCATATCACCATGCATGGAGGAGACAGTAAGGCCGCGAGCAGTAAGCTTATCAGTGAGCCACTCAAGCTTTTTGCGCGTACTGCAGAAGATAATGGTCTGAAAGGATCCCATAGTCTCGTAGATCTGAGAAAGAATATCTAGCTTAGAATTTTCGTTCTCAGCAGCGATGTAGAATTGCTTGACACCCTCAATGATAGGCTCGCCCTTGACGATAATACGGACAAAGTCGCGCTTGAACTTGGCCTCAATTGCAAGGACATCCCCTGGCATGGTAACAGAGACAAGAATGACCTGGGCAGACTGTGGTAGGAGCGAGGATATATCTTCAATCTGCTCTTCGAACCCCCGAGCCAGCATTTCGTCAGCATCGTCGAGCACAAACATCTTTGCATCATCGATGCGAAGGACGCCGCGCTGGATCATGTTCTGTACACGGCCGGGGGTGCCTATGATGATCTGTGGGCTTTCCTTGGGCACTTCAATATCTTCTCTCGGGCCCTTGCAGACGTGGGTGTGTATGTCCATGAAGTCACTGATGGCATCTATGACCTTATGAATCTCCTGCGCCAGGTGGCGCGACGGTGCGAGGACCAGGGCCTGACAAACGTTTACGCTGTGATCGATTCTCTGTAGAATAGAGATACAGAAAGCGACGGTCTTTCCAGTTTTAGACTGCGCTTGTGCAATAACATGGTGACCTGCATGGAAATACAGTCAGTACTCTATTTGTCGTAATTCGTGCGAATTCAGAAAGTTGCTATTACCTTCAATCATGGGCTTGATAGCACGCCGTTGGAAAGCAGAAGGATTCTCGAGGCCATATGCATAAACTCCGCGAAGAAGATTACTATCAAGGGCCATGGCATCGAAACTTTCGGTGATCTCATCGACGTTGGGCTCAATCTGAGCTGAGTGAGTGGAACATGGTCAACTATATGCTCTTTTGAATTTTCCATAGTGGTACTCGTCAGACTCTCATCACTGGGACTTACTGGTCTCGACGTCCTCAAGACTTCTACCATCCATCATTGCGGGCGGACGGACTGAGTAACAGGGTTAATCAGCGTGTTGCGTTGGTTTATGTATTGGGAGTGAAACACTAGAGTAATTCAAATAAACTTGACAGGCCTGATCTTTTATTTGTTTGACGTGTTCCCTTATAAAGAGCTCGATATAAATTGTAATAAGGCTGAATGCACTAAGCTGCTCGGAGTCATACTGATGTCTTGAGGGGCCAAGGTCAGATTAGGCACCAGGCTTACGTAATCGTCTTAAGCTAGGTTGAATTCGGTATAACCCAAAGTGCGAGAACCAAGCACTTTGCTGCTATGACAGAAACGAGACGAGTGTTGGCGGCACCATCTGCAAAATATACTCAATGGCAAGGCGTGAGTAGGTGTCTGTGTTGTGTTTGACAGCAAGTTCCATCAGTGCTCTCATTTGACATGAATTAAAAAAGACTATTAAGATACCACATGATATCTCGCTTGGTAATATCGTCAGATACATGTCGTGCAGTTATGCCTTTGTGTATTTCTGATCCTGGCTTGAGGATAGCAAATACCAAATTAGGGATTTAAAACTTCATAGAATACTGTCTGTGTTAACATCACGAGAAGACGTTGACACATTAGAGCGCTGGGCTGAAAGAGACACGTAACATATGGCATGTTCAAAGAAATCATACTGATATGACACTTTGCCTTAAAATTCTGTCTTCCTATGAACAATGGTCGTGTTTCCTGTCTAATTGTATCATCCCTGGAGCTCATACTTCGATACCTCGTGAAGCTTGTATGGAGCTTTGGAGGTGTCAGGAGCTTCATGAACGCGCTGAGGAGGTTCTGTGGTGTCCGGAGCTTCGTAGATCTGCTGGGAAGCTTTTGTGTTGTTGGGAGCCTCATAGATCTGCTGCTCCGCTGACTGTCCTCCCCCATCAACATTCTTGGTCCTCCGGCTAACTTTATATCGCTTCGAAAACCACCAGACGGCTACCAGAGCCGCAAGCCCTATAACCGCAGCAACGACACCGATACCTGTGAGGGCGCCAGTGCTTAAGCCTCCACCACCGCTCTCTAGATGACCATTCCCATTTTCTGTTTCGAATGTCGAGCTACCAGATTCGGTGCTTGTTGTGAACGTTCCATTTTCTGTTTCGGATGTTGAGCTGCCAGATTCAATGCTTGTTGTGAACGTGACCCCTCCGTTCTGGATAATAGTCAAGGCCGTCGTAGATTGCTCCGTGGAACTAATCGTGTCTTGAACATTTGATGTTTCTCGTGGCGACAGTACGCTAACAGTTCCGTCCTGCATATCACGATTCAATTCTGTGCGACTGGTCACTTCGTCTTCTACTGCAGTAGTAACCTCTTCGACTAGAAACATCGCCTATGATACTGGAAACTTCGTCGCCTCCGGGTATATCTAGAGATTGTCGGCGTTCTAGCTCCGGCTTTGGTTCTGGTGGATGAAGTGTTGTCGACATCTTGATCCTGGATATATCAAGGCGAAAGGTATAGAAAATAAAAGGAGAGCAGGAGAAGAAAGAATCAGGATGGGGGAAATGACCAGGTGATATTGCACTGTTGGATCCTGAGATGTTTCTATGTGGCGGACCGCAATGATAAGTCTACACTCATCCTTAATGTTAATTGGTGGTCACCTACGCCTCCATTCTAGCAGTCCGCCCTTTTCACTTATAAGTTGTACCGTAATTCAAATTTCGCGTAGCCTCCGTGGCCCGACCGTCACGTCGATTGGATATACATCATTTTGGTGAGTGTGGGTATTGGTAGCAGACCTTTCAGCTCATGCAAGTTTCAGCCATGTCGACAGGACAGCCTGGCTTTGATGAGTAACTTGAGAAGGCCTTACTGTTATATGTTAAATCGGGGTGCTGGAATACTTTGGAATGCTAGCTATGCATACATCGTGATCACACGTTCACATGTTGCCTTGGAATAAAGCAGATGTTTTTCAAGTGTCGTGTTATAACAAAACTCAAGCTGTATTCCACCTTCCATGAGGAACGCAACCTGCTATAACGAATGATTTCGTTCCATGCGTACCTGTATTACCCCTGGAGCTCAGCCCTCGTTGTGCCGGCCATCTCGACTGGAGTTATTGTGGTATCCGGAGCTTTGTAGACTTGTTGGATCCATGGCTGCCCACTCTCACTAACATCTTGCTTCTTTCGGGTGATCCTGTATCGCCTCATCAGCCACCATAGAGCCCCTGAAATGATAATGACCGCTAGCACTGCGCCAACACCTATGCCTGCGAGAGCACCAGTGCCGAGGCCACCAGCACCATCTCCAGGCTCTTCACCTCGGTCTTGTGCATCGGACGTTGATTTGGCTGACTCGCTCGTGATAGTTCTTTCTTTGTAGGGATCGGACGGCACCGTCAGTCCAGCCTTTAGCAGTGCCGACACTGGAGCTGATTTAGGCGTGAATAGCGAAAGGTCGGACTCTTGCCATGCGACCGAAATCGCAGCGGCATATGTAGTCCTTGTCGGGAGCGTACTGATGTCCGGGGTCTCGGCGTGCCAGCAAACTGGTTCTGTATTATAGACATTCGGGATAGACCTATCTTCTGAATTAATTCCAATAATCCTGGCGGGTAACCGTTTACTTACCAGGGACAGCATATAGCAAACGTCGTGGCCGGCGCATCAGTGTAAGTTGATATAGTCGTCGCTGCATATGTGTAGTCGTGAGGGCATACACCAGGTGAGTACCAAAGGTTGGAATAACGTTGAAGTTCTCTGTATCCCGAGGGGTAGCAAGAGGTCTTTGCTCCGTCCTTATCCAGATATAATCCCAATCCGTTGTTCGACCACGACAACGTTGTGTACGCAGTTTCTACCATACAATCTTCGTCTTGAGTGAAGACCGTTGTCAAAGGTATGGGAGAAGTTTGGGTAAGATCATTTGCCCGATCGATATGCCCAGCTGACGACATGTTAGCGTTGTAATTGACTTGAATGTCAGTTCCAAGCTTTCGAAATGTTGAAAGAGAGTGAGAACGCGGCGGGGGGAGGAGTAGACACGGTATAGCTTTTTACCACTCTGTACTTCCAAGCGCAGGCACAACCTCGTGTCCTTTATCTGCACTGTTAAATTTGCACTCCATACAGCCTCATTTACTTAGTTTCTCAATTTATTGGTAAAGGTATGTTAGCGACGTTTGCCATTGGTAGAGCCTTTTTCAGCTCATAAAGGTTAGCACCTAAAGGGTAAGGGTTCTTCTCGTGGCTGAGACAATATTGATAAGCTACTGATTTTGATACGCTGATTGAGGCACACCAGACACGACTCATGCCATACGATTATATCCTGAGAGACTGTCACCGTCTAAGGGACATCTATCAGACTTGGGAAACATATCCTCCCGCCTCAATAGAATCCCATAACATGCCGTACCATTGACAGTATTATATCTCGAAATCTGCGACGTGGGTCTTCCCCAGTGGGCCAGGGTCATGGAGAAGGACGGTATTACCCACTGATTGAGACAGTTGATGCACATGATGCGTCGCCACTTTTATTCGGGACAGTCCAGACCAGACTGAGCGGTATTTGAGGCTGAGTTGGGTGAGACATACTCTCCCTTCCTGCGAAATCAGGGAAGACACAACCAAATATCTGGGTGTGCCTTGGCCTGACATGTTTATGGTCAAGGTTTTTGGGTTACGCGTTGGGCTTCGGTCGGTGTACATGTGGAATTAGGTTGACGATATGAGTGAGGTTGGCTGTGATTGATGATTTGGAGGTCAGCGACTGTTCTTTGGACAGGAACCTGTACTTAATAACACGTCCTTCTTCACCACTATCCTTACTTAAATTAATCTCATCGATTGCGTTTATCATTTATTCCATATATCTATCTTCAAAATTATATTCAATATCCACTCGTATCGCCCGAGCCCCAAGCCAATCGTAATAATGTTGGGATCATTGTCATTTGTGCCTTGTCCACCGAAGCCGACGCGATCTAAACACTGATGGAGTACTCGAATGGTAACGTAAGCAATTTAGATCTTTATGAAGTGACGCAAACACATCTCGATTCCCAGTAGATATGATAATCTATCGTAAACTTCGTATCCCAATGCCCAAAGACTATAAGCCGTGATGGTGGCGTCAAGGTGGCAGAAGGATTAGCCGCCAAGAGCATAAGAGACGAAATAGTTTTGTTACTTTACGTAGACCTTAGACCAAGACTTAGACTAGTTTATTGTAGCGTTCTAAGTCTTAAAGGATTTATCTTCCAATTACGAGTCCGCTTGCCCAAGTAACGGGCGTAAACCTTGCCAGTAGGCCGAGACTCACTGTCGAAATCATCGTGGTTCAAATCTGCAGCTCAGCCGTTACTGTAGTAACCAATTGGTGCCAGCTCGCCGACCAACTCTCCGGCATACTCGCCTACCTGGCATTGACTTGTAGCCTTCACACCCTGACCCATCGCTCCGGCTGGTGCAACCTCGGGTACCACAGATGATAGCCTGGTTGCGATACAATTGCAAAACGTCTTCTGGCACACCTCATATTGAACACACCCCTGGTTGATGGCAATGGGATTGCAAGACCATTACATATTCCACCCACGGGGCATTTTCCAGCCTGGGTAATTCCCGAGTGTCCAGATGTTCGTGACGACAGTTGCAAATGTGGCCGACTCTGAAGGATGTCAGATCATGGTTTTGAGAGGCGGAGGGATCCGTACATTGACCGCACGGGGTCTTCGATTTGTCGTAATGCGAGCGGGTGCTGCTTGGGGGAATAATCGGGTAGCTCCGGCAGGCTTTACCCTTGCGTATTTTTTCTTGACTCAGCCGGTAGAAAGAAAGATCTCTGGGTAATCAGTAAGCTTTTATCCAACTAACCTTCACTTTGTAAATATTCCACATGTACAACGTATCTTTACTGAGATGGACATAATCATGTCCTGGCCAGGCTGAAATTGATTGACGGTGGAAGGTTGTTGCTAGTTGTTTTTGCGCGAAGGTTCTTAGCTACGTTAGGACTGTACATAGTTTGGCCACTGACGGAATGAGCGCACTGAGCTATAGTATCTTTAGTTCTCGACGCAGGAGCCATACTTGGCGGAGAACAGTTCCGCTGTGTCGAAGCATGCTGGCTGCCGATGACCACTTGCTGGAACTGGTGTTCCGTTAGGAAATCTCTTGTAGTCCATGTCTGTGTACTCCCATTCCATCATAACCGAATCATTCTTCTTGCTTCATGTCGATGGTTCCCTCCTTTTCCACCTCGGAGCTTGGGTTTCGCAACGTGCCGACGAATCCCTCCCGTCCCACACCTTCCTCGCTCTTGACCTCAGGGCTTGTTTCGCAATGTGCTGACAGTTGATTCCCGTTCGATTTCCTGCTTTGTTTAAGTTGGATTAGCAATACAGTACAATGGGAATCATTGACACAATCACTTCTTTGTCAATAGTGGATTGTGATCTTACCTGGCTTGCACGGATTTGGTCCATTGCAATTCGTCGTAGTTCGCCTTGTGAAAGGTCACGGACATGAGCTTCGATCTCTGCCTATGATATAAGTCCTCGCGGGATGACAAGCAGGCTTTCAAGCCCCTCTGCAATAATAGTCAGTAATCTTTAGATCCTCTATTGGCACGAGGTGAGTCTACCCTTAGTTCGAGTATAAAACAGGAATCGCGACACATACTCCCAAGGCTCTCACCATCCAAGACTGTTGTTCGTCAGGATTGTGAAGATGACCCTGGTAGCTAAAGGTTGTTAGGGCTGGAGGATAACAGAATGAATATTGTTTTACAAACTTGATGGCATGGCTTTTCGCCTTGTCTGCAAGGGACTTTGTTGTAAAGCGCAAATTCTCATCCGATAGGGCAGAAGGAGTTGTCTGAAGGATTTGTGTCTGAAGGTCGGGTACACTTGCTGCTTGCTACCACAACTTCTACAGTGCCGAGATCCTTGGCACGTAGAGAATCGCTTCTGTAGGTCTCATCGTGGAATGTGCCATCTTTTACTTTTTTGGTAGCAAAGACTTCCCGAGTGATTACTTGGTAGCTTGACATACACTGCGTTACTGGCGCGAAGATGAATTTGCTCCCTGTACGGGGAACCTTCATTGAATAGATGCCCTCTCGAGCCCAGTTTTCGCTTGCAACGCCAAGCGACCAAACCGGGTTTCCATTGACGAAGACTTTGAAACAAGCCGCATTATGCCCTTCCCCAAGTGGGAAGTCTTCAGGGTTTTTACATCGATGGAAAATCGGGAACCTGATGCCAGCTCGATGAATGAGTGTTTGGTAGGCAGGTCAGCGCGCGGACCGCCAGGGTTATACGTCTCTTCACAGCCATCTGGGGGTTCGAACTCCTCCGCTACCTGGCCTGACTCCAGAAGGACTGTTGCGATGAAGGCAGGATCTTCGTCTAGAACCGCAATGGGCAAGATGGGTACAATGAGTGTTGGTGCTTATGATGAAGATGTGCTGTAGTCGATAGTTATGTAGAGAATGAAAACGAACACGTGGGAAAAGAGACGAACGTTTCCGATCTGGCTTTATAGCAATAGCCTAAGAGACGAAAGAATTTAGTAATCTTAGATTACTATTTAGGATACTTTATTCCGGTGTCCTCAACTTTAGATTATAGGCTTTTGGGATAGCCCTGGCCATTCATCTGTATTTTTCCGGTGAGCTGTCTGATCCTTACGCCGACCCTACATTTCGTCGCCAACACTACCAGGAAGGCAATGTCAGGAGGCATCCTTATTTCTGTGCCCACGGTAAAGGACGCTTACTTTTTTTGTACTGTCCTGAACTAGAAGTTTCTTGCCGTGCCCCTGCACGCTTCAAATTCCTGCCGAGCAGAACAAGGCTACATCTCGCTCTGAAGCTGATGGTTCAGTCCGGAAATGCGTCGTGGCAACCAACGTCGCTGAGATTAGTCTGACCATTGATGGTATTGTCTATATCATCAGTAAGCCAAACCGCCAGCCCGAAGGCCACAGTCAGACTAACCATTACGTAGACACAGTAATCGAGAGGCGTCCTGGTTACAACCCGAGAATTGACATGGATGGTCTGACGACTTCCCATATAACTAAAGCCTCGGCTAGGCAGCGAGCTGGTCGAGCCGGTCGCACTCAGCCTGGTGTGTGCTTCCGTCTATACACGGAGGAGACGTTCCACCGGGACTTCGCGCCCGATGTGCAACCTAGTATTTCCTCAACGTCGTTTGTGGACCAGGCTCTCACGATCATGTCAATGGGATTCGATATCCTGGATTTCGATCTAATAGATCCTCCGGACACCGAAGTCTTCTCCGGGCTATCTCTGATCTGCACCACATGTAAGTCCATCGTTAATGAATTTGACTATGCTAACCATCTTGTAGGTGTTACATCTCTCTTTAAGGCGCAATCACTGAGACGGGTCGCATGGCTGCCAAGCTGCTCATACACCCTATGTGGTGGAATGCCATCGTCTGGGGGGCACGTCTCGGCCGCACAAGCAATATCATAATGTTTGCCGCCGTCGACAGTATCCAGGGTCCCTGTTTTCGCGCCCCTTCCACTTCCGCACCGCGGCGCATGCCGCTCGACAGCGGTTTTCCTGCTCGACGTCTGACCACATCTCTGCTCTCTATGCTCTGCACGTGTATTGCCGGACCAAGGCGTTGCATCCGAGTGTCAACATGGACCTGTGGTGTTTGAATGCTGTCCTCGACGACAAGATCATCGAAGGGATTTTGCGGGTGCGCGGCCAGGTCGTTGCAATTTACAGCTCAATGTCACAGAGCAACCCTCGCGCCGCAACATTCGATGTCGAGTACGAGAACAAGGTCGCCAAGGCTCTTGCTAGGGGCCTCTATCACAACATTCCCATCCGCAAGGACGGTCATGTTTACAAAACAGTGCACGACAATTATGATGTTCTGGTCGATACCTACAGCGACGCTGCTTTAATGCAGCACTCTTGGATCGTGTTCAGCAAATCCAACACCATGGCAAGGCGCAAACACACTGTCACACAGGTCAAGCCTGAATGGATCGTCGACCTTCCATTCTTCAAGGAAGGCAAGCTCCGACAAAAGCGAACCGGTGGACTGGTGCAACCTGAAGTCAAGGCAGCACTCAACACCGCCCGCGGTCGTGCCAAGTCACAGTCTTAGACGAGAGCCTCTCCATTCACTTTCCTATTCCTTGGCGCGAGCCATTCAACTGCTCATGATAAATTCAGGATGGTTCGTGGTAACTAAGAGTTATCGCCTAAGCCTTAGTGCGCTAAATGAATAAAGTATCCTAACTGTTAGTCTAACATAGCATAAAGTGACGAAAGTATTTCGTCTCTTAGGCTCCTGGCGGGCAGGCTTTGAGAACTCATCCTTCCTCCAGGCAGCCAGCGCAAAGGACCTTCTTATCTCCGTGCGCCTGGCAAATACAGCCAGAGCGTAGAACACCTCTGCAGTTGTGAAACCCAACTGCTTCGTCGTGGGTAAATGCCTTTCAAACATCCTGCATTGCGAGGCGGGTCGACATGGGTGGCCCTCCTGGTGCATACTTTATGAAATCCGGGCGGGGACTTTTTTTAATGGAATATAATTCTATAGCCCCTCTGTGCCCGGTTGTGGTATTCTGGGGTTAGGTGCTGTGCAATACCTGAGGAAATGGAATTCGTATTTATCTTTCCGTTCCTAACAAGGGAAAAGATTTACAGAACGTTGCAAAAACTATATGGATGCCTGTCGTTTACCCGTCTCAAAGCAACTTTTCTTTAATCTATAGCGCCTCACGGCTCTGGTGATTGGTCAAAGAGGAATTCATCGTTAGATTTACAACTGGAGCCATCTTCATATGCAGTCGTGCAAAGTATCGCTATGCAGGTATTTGATCATAAAATATTGCCAATCCTTACTTATTGTAGTATTTTGGCGCGCTGAGGCAGACACATGCTTGGCGAAGATCCTTGTAATATCCAATCATCGTCCAATGTACCTCTCTACACCACAAATATGCAGCCAACACGAGAAAATCGCCGCTGCACCTTGATCCTTCGGATCAGCCCCCAAAGCTTGATGTCACTTCCCAGTTTCTATGGATATATCTTTGGAAGGGGTACATAAACTGCTGCCCCACCCTCTTCCGGCTTGCTTCCATCCATTTATTCTCTTCCACTTGCAATATACAGCATGTCGCGCAACCTCACAGCAGCAATTGATTACTGGGACTTCAAATGTCCAAAGGGAGGCGATTTTTATATGTGCGAGAACGCCTGGATCGAGTTCTTCGGTTGTTGTGATGACGATCCTTGCGCGGATGGTACTGGCATATGCCAAAGCGGCGTGAAACCTCTATCCCTTGATCCCGACAACGGTTACGAGATGCCCCTCCAAACTTGTTTATCGTCTTCTTCTAGTAACGACTATTATGTTTGCTGGGGAACAAGGCCGCCGTTTGTGGGGTGCTGTGGTAAACAAGCTTGTGGTGACGGCTGTCCCGCCTCGGAACTTGGCACCGCTTTATTATCTCCCGACGAAACGAGGCGACGCGATCTTTTCTATCCTCCGAGCATGAGCTTAGTGGTACCATCTTCTTCGAAGACACCTTTGCAGCCGCCTTCCACAATGCTTCCATCATCATTCAGAAATGTAACATATGATGCAGAGTCCAGTCGAAATGGGTCTCTGATGACACCTTACGCAGTGGCAGGAATGTGTAGCGCTATAATAATCGCTATCTTGATCTGCATTGGCTTGTTGGCAAGGTTTTGGTAGGTGTACAAACCCATTCAACCCTCATTTCAATGCTAAATTTACCAAAGGAAGAAACGGCCTGCCAGACATGCAAACGCGCAGACCTATTCCCAGATCCGCAATCAAGCATCTGATGGCACCGTCGAGAACACGAGACCTTCTCCCACCCCGAGCAGAAACGTATCCATCATGGCAGACGTTAAATCACAAAGCCAGCCAAGAAAGCTTAAACAAGCAGATTTCACTACTTATTTTGTTTGGGCTTGGAACATCGTTTTGACCCTGGTCCCCCTTTGTTTCATTGGTAAGGTCCCTTCCCTTGGTTCTCTTTCTTCGTAAAAGTGATTCGCTAAATAGATACATAGCTCTCGCAGTAATCGTGGTCAACTTGGACGGCCAAATGAGGTCAAGCTTCGGTCAACACGTATTGGAACTGACCAAGCTCAGTCCTTCTTTGTATCCGATCTTGTTTGCTGCCGTAGTAGGCCGATTTTACAAGAACCTCGCCCGTTATTGCCTTGAACAGTCAGGGGGTGTCCGACTTGCAGTCCTGGAGCAGATTTTCGGGAGCCAGAGCTTTGCTACGGCATTGGAACGCGTCTTTTTCGTCCACACGCACATTGTTCTCAGTGTTATTATCCTTACGACGTGGGCCTTATCTCCCTTCGGCGGTCAGAGTTCATCAAGAATCCTCGGGTTCGGGAATGCAACAGAAGTGGCGAATGGCACTGTCAATTACTTACATCCGGCGTATCAGGTGTCCAGCTACCTGGCCCATCGATCTCTCGTGGCGACTAAAGGCAGTGTGGCAGCACTTTACTCTTCAAATCTTCTTTCATCACTGGAGCAAAAGCGTTCCCCGAGGGATATGTGGGAGTTGCCGAAGATCCCTCAGGTCACGGGTAAAATGACGAAGGTAGGTAAGACATACATAGTCGATCGAGAGGCACTCCAAAGTGGTGACTACCATTATGTATCTCTACTGGGCGTTAAATTGCGAGGCCTGGGATCGTCGCAAGAAGCGACAGAGCACAATTTCACTGTACAGACGTCATATATCGATCTCGACTGCAAATTGACGGATGAGAGATTCGATCTTGACACGAATTACTGGAAAAACAAGACCACGGAAGACCGGAAAGGTGAAGGGGCTGATGTTCGTCTTCAGGCTCCAGTGCCATGGGAGGAATGGAACGAACTTGACGAACCACCTCCTCTAGAGCTTACTTATTTTATCAGATGGCAAAACAGGGGTGAGGAATACGGTTCACCAACCTACTGGTCAGCTATAAACTGCACTATGCAAACGATCTGGCTCGAAACGGATATTCACTGTGGTCCACGTCCAACTTCAACAAGTTGCTATGCATATCAACAACGGCGAATCAAGAACGTACAACATGCAAATCGTCCTCCAAGATTGATGCGCAAGAGGTTTGGCGCGCTGCAACAGGCGCTAGGATACTGGCCGGAGGCGTCAGGTGATAGCGGCTTCGAAGGGCCACTGGCGACAGAGAATTATATCATGGGTGAACTTCATCCATACGCGAGGCAGGACTACAGAGACTGGACTGACGTGAGCCGGCGGGACTTCTACGGTGTTTCTCAGAGACTTACCACCGCCTTCAACACTTTCTGGGATGCAACATTGAATCCTCTTGGACATACCAACGTCTCATTCGGCGCTCTAAACAGCAGTAACACGGCATATGAAGACGAGTTTAATCTTGAGCCATTCATGAACGCAACTGTCGGAACCATGACACGGACCTTTGAGGTATATCGTGCGAGCCAGCTTTGGGTCGCTATTCTCCTCACAGCGACGATATTTCTTCAGATCCTTGCCATTCTGGGTCTTGTGCTGGAAGCGGTCATTGTGGGGCCAGAGGTCCTTGGATTCGCGAGCTCGTTGACACGGGACAATCCATATGTCCCTGTACCGCCGTGCAACTCTGCTCTCGGTGGGCCGGAGAGGGCGAGGGCCTTTAGTGATCTTCGTTTACAGCTTGCTGATGTGGAGCCTGGAGAGGAGATTGGGTACATTGCTGTTCATGCACTTCAGAGCAACAAAGTGGAAAAGGTGTCGGAGGGAGATTCAGAACAGCAGTCGGGAGCAGATGAGGCTTCGGGACATGTGAATACGAGGCCGCTCGGTCGAGAAAGACGGTATAGATAGCTTATCTATATGAGTGTTTTTGAAGGTCAGTTTTGATAAGCTTGGGATCCTTATAAATCTTGGATGGGAGAATTCTTCGTCATCAGCATTGACCCATGTGCGATAGTTGTAGACTCTGAGGATACTGTCGTCGCTTCTCATAACCTTCTTGAACGCCAATGGTCCATTAGAGGCAGGACCACGATGGACTGATTCCATGAGAATCAGATCGCATTTGCAGTCACCCTTGTGAGCTTATTATCGGTTGTGGTCACCGGTGCAGCTCCTCGTGCGTTGAGCCATGCACATGTGTAAGCAATGATAATTCAGATCCTTGGGAGGAGAAAATGCTAACTCGACCTCTACGAGAGCCGCAAGCCCAATGAGCGGGAGGTCCACTCGGCATACATCAGTAGTCTCCTCGCTATGTGCTCAGACATTCGTATCAGTAGTCCAATAATTACTAACGACAGCTCAATGGACAAATAGGAGTTCAAGTGTGTCCCTATCGTGAGGTACCTGTTACTCTACAGTAGTAACTTTATTTATGTGGGACGTAGGTGTTTCTACCAAGAATTTTAGTAGTGACAGTGGAGATTAGATGCGGAAATCAGCCGATCTCTCGGAAATAAGAGCACCTTTGAAAGGACCCACCCGTTGCGGAAATCAACCGTCATGACGCGGAAGTCAGTCTTGTCTTTACCAGAGTCCAGGGTAATTACATTATCAGTAGCAAACGGTATGAACACATATTCACTAATTGATGGAGGAAGATATTAAATTCTTGAAGGAGTTCCAGTTTTCCAACATATGGAAGCATACTTTCGTCTATCCTTTCTGGTCTGGACAGAAACGTCCTACTGTTGACGAAAACATGGTCCCGCCACAAATTCACATTGCGTCTATGTCAAGACCAAAACACAAGGTCTCCGTAATTAGTCCAGAACCTGCCTCTCAACATCAACCCAAGCGGTGGTATTACCCATATATGTATCTCCAGCCCAGCAAGACGCTTCTATATGCAGAAGAGAGTTGCTGTAAAGTCCTGCTCAGACAGCTTGTAAGCGTTCCGTTGGTAATTGGCAGAGACTCTTATCTACGGCCTTATCTTATCGCTTATCACTATTATCTTATCAGCCGACATATCGCTTGTCCTATTTTCGGAACCAGATCATGAGCCACATAACCACATCACCAGCCACCGCCTCGTCGACAAGTTGAGACTGGAATGTAATAATTAGAGACTATCCAATAGAATCGAGGGACATCCAAAACGAGGCTTTTCTTCAGCATTGCAGACAATTTCAAACCCACGTGCTCTCTTACCAGAAAAATCACGAGGTCCGAAAATTGATGTCAGAAAATGATTGACCGGTCCCACTGATCGACTAGGTTTCTACGGAGATCTGTCCGGCTTGGTCCGTCCCAAACCAGCAAAAGATGGGTCTTGGGTGGAGGAAAAGCACCGTAACTGGGCTGAGAAAATCCACTATGCCCGACATAGATCGACTTACAGTCTTAGTGCGACCCGTAAGCGGGTGATCAGATAACAAGCTATAGTAAGCCACATACTCAATCATTAATAATTTGACTGTAACCTGTATTTCAGACAACTTGATAAGTGCTGGATATGTCGATCATGCAGAGAAAGCGGGGTAGTATACTCCAATTTTCCCTCAAAGATTTCCTTTAAAAGCCAAGTCCTCCCAGTCTGGGCATAGATGATATCTTAGTTCATTGTCTGCAGTCTTTTAGGATGGCTACCATGTCCTCCCAATCTGACTTGAGGGTCAATAATTCCGAGGTCAACAGCCCCGCTGGGAAGACGACAATCCAGGAGACTGAAAACCATGTCCTTGTTTGCGACTGGACTGAGAAAGCTGAAAGAAAGTTGAGAAGAAAGTCAGTAACTCCTAACACTCATATTATCTACTATGTACTAACATACCTCATCAGAATTGACTTCACAGTCTTACCAATTCTCATGCTCGGCCTCTTCGCCTTACAGCTTGATAGAGGAAACGTAGGCTACGCCATGACGACAAGCTTCACCGACGATCTCGGCATAACAAAAGACATCGTCAACTACGGCAACCAGCTGATGCTCGCCGCCGTCGTCATCTTCGAGATTCCCTTCAACATGGTTCTATCCAGAATCGGACCTGCGCTCTGGCTCATCATACAAATATTTGCATGGGGAACAATCGCAACTGCCCAAGCAGCCGTACACAACAAATCCGGCTTCTACGCCACGCGCTTCCTGTTGGGAATGTGGGAGGCTGGATACCTAGCTGCTGCGCTGACGATAATCGCGTCATTCTACACGAGGAAGGAAATGGCACTGCGGGCTACACTGGTTTATGTTGGGAATTACTGCTCTGCTGGTGTGAGCGGACTAATTTCCGGCCTCATTTTCCGAATCCCGGAACACCACGGCTTGAAGAAATGGCAGTGGCTCTTTCTCATCGATGGTATCTTTACGATATTAGTTGGCGTTGTCTTCATCTTTATCATGCCGCGCTCAACGACCGATACGCTTCCACTCGCTGGTATCAAAAAGTTCAACGTCTTCACTGACAAAGAAAGAGATATCCTTGCTAAGCGCGTCGTTCTTGATGATCCACGCAAGTCAGTCAAGCTTTCTGGAATCAACCCCATGACTGCTCTTCGCATTTGTTTGACCAACTTTCCTATGTGGGGTCATTTCGCCATCAACGCGGTCAACATCACTCCCAAAGGAGGGTTGGTCTTTTACACGCCCACCATCATCAAAAACCTCGGATTTTCTCCATCTACTGCCAGCTTCCTGTCAGCTGTTCATAACTTTGGAGTATGCATCCTGTCAATTTTCGTATCTTGGGTCAGCGACAAGACGTTGTTACGAGGCCCAGTTTGTCTATTATGCGGCGTGTATTCGCTTGTCTTCGCGGGTGTTCAATATGCTGTTGTAGGGAGTAACGATGTCTGGATGAAGTATGCTATCTTGACACTTCTCAACTCCGGCGTGGCGATAGCCCAGGCGCTCAATGATGCGTGGTTTAGCATCAACACTCACGATCCACAGATCAGATGTATAGGTATTGCTTTAGCTGTCACAGGTTCCAACGTCGGAGGACTTGCTGGGCAGAACATCTTTCAGGAGAGCGACGCGCCATACTACCCTAAAGGCTTTCTGAAGATCTTATGCCTTTACGCAGGGAGTATTGTTCTTATTGCTGGTATGATATTCTACTACTGGAATGATAATCGCATGATGAAAAAGGCAGGAGAGTTGGAAGACGTCGACGAGGTAGAGGGATCGGATAGGGTACAGAGAAAGAGGGTTAGGAATCAGCTATAGGCAACATGAATTCTTTCATGGCCCATAGGTTGTTAGAAAGTATCTCGAATCAACAGACCTCAGGTGAGGTCGTCTTTCAGCTTATCCTTGCCGATATCTCGACAAGGTAAATCTATCAGCCATTTTCAACCCCGCACACCACAATGATTGGCTCGCCATCAGCCACGGTACATTCACAGAGAGGTTGACCTCTCGGCGATGGCTGATGCAACCTCTAACGAATTATGTCGCCCCACGTGTGTCACTGGAGAGAGGCATTTTTCATCTTCTGCGATAGGCTGCACACGGAATTGTAAGTCGTGTCTACGAGGCGGAGCACATATGCACTTTTGCCTACGAGGCAGAATTTGTCTTTAGTTACTAACTTATAAACAGCTTCCCTCGAGTAAATCTCATTTCCTGTATAAAATTATGCGACCACCGAAAAAGTCCAAGACAGATGTTCAATCTATCCGCACAGCACGTGGCTGGTAACTATACTGTCCAATAGCCTAGATTCCTTCTCTACTTCCTCTCGACTATGGATGCTGCTGGCCTGATAGTTGGTATCGCGGCACTGTACACGGCATGCAGGGACTGTTACGAATTCTACACCACTGTTAATGGCGCCGAAAAGGAATCGTCGGTACATTTGCGCGAACTCCAGATTCAACAATCGATTCTCAAAGCGTGGGGTTTCCATTGGCAAATTCAAAATGAAGACAATAGCGAACCGGACCATACCAGACAAAAGCATACTAAACTCCATCAATACCTGTCAAGTAACCGATTCAAGGTCGAAGGCGTCTTCAAAAGCCTTTCTGCTCTTGCTGATACACTGTCCAACCAGGAAAAACTCACCAAGCGCTACGGCATACACATTCACCCAGTCAATGCCATTGAGGGCGGATCGGAGGTGACCCATAATGTCCAGTTGGTCATCCCAGATGCATCAATGGAGGATGTCAAACCAGTCGTTTCTGAAGTCAGAAATCGTCTCTCAGTGATGAATAAGCTGAAATGGGCTTTGAAAGACAAGGAAAAGTTCAAGAAACTTATCGCCGAATTGAGAACCCACAGCGAGTCTCTCTATCGCCTTTGCCCTGAGAACGCATTCGAATCAATGAATATTTACCTCACATTGGAATGCTTGGCCAGACAGGAGTCACCTGCAGGTCTGAAGTGGACTTCAAAGCTCGCGAGCCAGCATGCAGAAACCGATGAGGGGTCTTTGGTACGGAAGGGTTACGAATTGTTGGCTACGACGGCTACATTGAAAGCATTGGTGAACGAGAATCGAGGTGTGGAGGAAACAACTCAGGGGGCTCTCCTCAGGGTCGACGAAGTGAAACCTGAGATGTGGCATTTGGGAAAGGGCCTTGCCCTATTCGAAGGGCAAGTTGTTTATGTGGAAAAGCGAGACTACCGTGGACCGCCACTAGAGCTTACCCCATAGCAGAAGCAGCGCTTGAAGCATCGTCTGAGGCGGACGCGCCTTTCTGCATCCTTAGCAACCCCCCAATCCAATAACGGTGACCAGTTTCAGTTCTACGAGGACAACAGCAGTGATGAGGACGAAGATGACGAACCGATTGAAGGAGTCAGACCAACAGATCCGAGCCTTCGTGCCCTCATCATGAACTTCTTCAACACCTTTAATGGCACCAACATGATGAAAAGCGTTTATGGTTTGGATATTGCCGGCATGATTGACCACACAGAAGGCGAACGCAAGGGCCATTGCAGCATTCTTTACAAGCTTCCCGGTACGATCGGCGTCCCAAGTCGTGAGCGACCTCCGGAGAATCTGAAGCTTCGCGCACCTGTGACGTTGCAATCACTTATCGGTAACAAGCAGCAACGAGGCATCCGGTCCTCGCTCGGTGCGCGTTTTGAACTAGCTAGAAAGCTTGTGCGGGCCGTTTGTTTGCTTCATTCCAGTGGATGGCTACATAAGAATATTCGCGCAGAGTCAGTGATGTTCTTTCCCAAGAGTTTGAACGCCCTCCAAGATGGCGGATACGAGGTCAAAACTGAGATTGATGTCTCAAAGCCTAGCCTGATGGGATATATCTTCTCACGACCAGATGATATCATCATGACACAGGACAGACAGGATTCACCATTAAAAAAGGACCCGCCGTCGGAATCAAGCAAGAAACAAACCTGCTTCACCAAAACTCGGGATAGATCAACCTACGGCAACTCACAGATAGGGCGAAGAATGAGGACTTCGCGAATTGACAGTGCATATAGTCAAAATATACTCAGGACGGCAATCGCAACTGAGGAGACGAGACAAACAAACATCAGTGGCTTTACACTGGACTATTATCAGCATCCTGCGAAGCATGCAGATCCAAAGCGTCTGTATCGCCACGCATATGATGTATACTCTCTCGGTGTCCTTCTAATTGAGATTGGACTATGGGAAAACTTGAAGAACTATGAGGCCTATCACACGAATTGGAATGAGGATCCTGAAGAGGATCATTATGAGCGAAGAACATGGATTTGCCGGGAGTATATAGATCGCCTAAGGTGGCAATGCGGAGATACATACGCGGATGTTGCACTTAGTTGTCTAATGATTGACAGTAGTGATGATGAGGTAGCGAAGGCGAGTGAGAGGGAACTTTGTGTGAAGATCATAGCCGACTTGGAGAACTGTCAGGCTTAGTTTTAACTTCATAATATTATTCTGTATAATAATCTCAGAGACGAAATACCTTGAATACTTGCACACCTATTAAGCGACACCGTTAGGAAAATCAGTACTCTAGACTGTATATTTTGCAAAGACTATTGTACTCTGCCTTGTATATGTTTGAGATAGACAATCTCACATCGTATCACATGCCTTTAAATATTCCCTTTCCAGCCTTTTTACATGCAGGAACGCTTATAGCCGGATGGCTCAAGATCGGCATCGAAATCTCGGTCCGTCGGCCACTAGCGGCTTATCCGGGCTACGGTCCTGCTTGTGGCACAGTTTAATTAAAGTTTGCGTCCAAGCGAAGCAAAACGCCTAAAAGGCTTACAGGTATTTGCTGCTCTTAATCCTGAAAATCTCGTTAAAGAACCCTTCTGCAATTCATATAATATATAGTACCTTATCAGGGGAGTTTCCTCTACCTAGTGTCAATAATGAAGCATTATTCGTTACCTGGACTTGTTAAACTGTCCAACGTAAGGGATCATACGGCCTGGTTATGTTGTTCTCTCAGGCAATCACTCTTTGGTATCCCTGGGAGGTTGCTTGGCATTAGTGGATCCCTGAAAGTCGCATGTTGCGGCGCGTGCTGAATGAAAATTTTGAACATGGCGCTATGCATCGTGTTGAAAGGGACCATTAAGGTTGGCTCATGCTCATCAGCCACGTCAGCCATCTTGTCATTATTACACAGGAGATTACCGGCTCGCATGTGAATGGGAAAGAATCTTTTATTATATAAGGCCTCCCTCAAGAACATTCATTCTCTGATATTCTATCCCTATACTCCATCTCATCCTTCCTCTCACAACTCTATCCACCGCTAGAACCTCTACAATATCTTCACAATGAAGTGCTCTATTTCTCTTCTTGCTCTTCTTGTCACTGGCATTCTTGCTATTCCTGCCCCAGTCGCCCCGAAATGCCCGGCCGTAAGTATAACCTGACCTTGAGTTTTCTTGTTGGCTCTAAAACATTGCCTCAGAATAAACAGTACAACGAATGTGGCACTGCCTGCCCAAAGACCTGCACTACGCCCGAGGAGATGTTTTGTACAAAGCAGTGTGTGTCTGGGTGCTTCTGTAAAGAGGGGTTTGTTCTTCATGACAAGGTGAGTTTAACCCTATAGGCCGACAAACAATACTGACGCTGTTTGGTAGACTGGAAAGTGTGTTAAACCTAAGAATTGCTAGGTTTATTAAAGTAATAGATGATAGCGGGTGTCTTAAAACTGGCTGGTCTATGACTTGCTCTATAGTACTGTTATATAGAAAAGTGTTAGTATGTGCTAGATCATAGTGTGTAACCGCTGTACTACGTGCATACCTTTTGTAAACATATAATAAAAGATATAACTTGGTGCTTTGAATTTAGGTGAAGATTTGCATACATGCTAAGAAGTACATAGTCTTAGTAAAAGTTTAACTATAATTAACTGCCTGTAATACTATATTATTACTAAGGACACTATATGTATATATTTGCTAATGACTGAATAATTGATAATTCTATCTTAAGCCTGTCTGACAAACTGCGTCTTGTGCGATTTGAAGAGGGTAGATCGGTCTAACACTGCACCAGTTGATGACCGAATAAAATCCACCTCAAGGTTGTTAGCATCCTGGAAACGAATGGTCGCATAGCTAAAGTCATCCGCATAAGCAAATGCATTTATGGAAGTCTTTTTCCCAACCGCACTTAGCCCCTCAATGTTTCCTGCACCTCCAGCCACGATATACATAGGAGCTTTTGGATCTTTCATTCCAGCAGGGTCAGCGGTACCGTTGAACGTGGGATAGAAGCGCTGCGAGTTGTGCACGTGTCCAAAGATGGCCAAATCAACGCCGTACTTGTAGAGCAATCCCTCGAACGCTTGCTGGCAAGGCTTGCAGCCCTCATCGCCAGTAGTGTACCATGGGCGATGGCCTGCGACAATAACCCAAGGTGTGACTTTGCGGTCAACTGATGCTAGATCAGCCTCGAGGAATTGTATTTGTTGATTGGGCCTGCCGAACGGTCCACTGTTGAGGTTCGCCGAGCCACCTGGCGCATCAGGTGCATTGGGGAAGTCGGTCTCAGTATCAATCATGACTACATGTGCCATTCCGTATTCGAACGAAAACCAGAACGGAGGGTTCGAGAGCTCCTTGGCCTTATTAGCATTGACTCTGGCTGTGGCATCGGAGGATGTCGATGTGAAAGCGACAGGCATAGATTGGCCGAACCGGTGCATAAAGTCGGTAAAATTCTTTTGGCCCTCGGGACAAAGCTTGTTAAGAATTGGAACTTCTTGGCATGCGGCCTCATGATTACCAGGGCTGACCATGTAAGGTTTCCGTCCAGCTATGGGAGCCAGCTGATCATAGAATGTCTCGAGGATTGCTTGGTATGCTTTCTGGCCCTCAAGTAAGTTCTTCGGCTTGAGGAACCAATCATCAGCGTATGCCAAGTCTCCAGGGTGAATGATGAATTCATAATCATCAGCTGTCGTGGCAAGACGGCCAATAGTCGTGTGGTTCAGAGAGGGTTGAACGTTGGGGATAATATCACGCTTGGAAGCATCGCCCTTGATGGTGAAACCGTCATCACCGTAAACTCCGAGATCGATGATGGCGTTCATTGCAAATGGCGTTTTATCACCGGCTGCACGAGGGCTGAGAAATTGATCGATGGCTGATTTGCTAGAAACAATCTTGTAGTAGTAAGTTGTCGCTGGGGAAAGATTGTCAAGGGTGACGGTGTTGGCCCATGTACGAGACGTGGGATATGTCAAGGATACGTCAGAGCATGCTTCCTGGTTTAGTGCGTCTTTGGAAGTACCGTAGTTGACGCAGGATTTGTCTTGTTTGGCATATGTGTTCCAGCCAATGGTCACACCTGAGAGGACTTAGCGTATGAATAGGCCATATACGAAAGTGAAACCAACTGTTTGGCCCGTTGAAAGCGAGTCGCTGTTGTACAGGTGTTGATAGGTCCGACGGGATAGGTGGAAGGCTAGCTTTGGCTAGGGCGCCAGCCACAAAGAAAAGTAAGCTGGCCATGGCGTTTTGCATATGGGTCATCTTTCTCTAATAAAGATTCAAGTGATTGAGAAGCCAGTTGGGTAGCGAGATATCGGTCTCCCTTCTAAAGATCAAGGCTTCATGCATACATTTTATACTCTCGAGTTACTTATCCCCAATATCGTTCGTGTGCCGGATAGCCGGCTCGATACCTTGGATATTCCCCATTGAGAAAGAGTGCCGACGTGATGCAGCTTGATATGTTGAGTGCCAGTTATATTTTGGGTAGTTTGATTTAGCCCGTGGACATTTCGTGTGTTTTCATTGGTTCCTTCGTTTGACTTTCTTTTCGTTTAACATCTCCTCGGATTCTCATTGGTGGAGAGTTGTAGTTAGTCGGTCACCCAGAACGGTAGGCAATTGGTTCTTGTGGGACCTTTTGTCAACAATGTCCCATACCGAGGTTCAGTGTAAGGCTTTTAAACAGAAACTATCCATAGCTGCTAGGTGGAATACCCACATGTTCTGAGGTATTGCTTTACTACGTATTGTTGACCTGCCGTTTTAAAAAACCTGTGCAGTTTGTAAATCAATCGCAGGGCCTACAGTATGCAACCCACCAGGCTTACTAGGTAGTCGAAATTCCTACTTGAAAGATAGGACAAGACCTATCTAGGTTCGATACCATGAGATCCGTACATGACACTAGCTTTGGGCAAATAACCTGAGGACAGTCCCCCGGCAATGCGTACACAATAGAACTACACTGTTGCGCACGAACTGTCATTCGACAGTTATCTTTCATGATGAACCTTATCCTCAACAAGGTCATTTTTCCCCACTACCCAACCGAGCAAAACCCATAACTTCCACCGAGGGCGCATATCATGGTCCTGGGCTGGCACGAGTGCATTGAAGAGAAGGGACTCTTGATTCATTTAAAGGAAAGGGCCCACGCGTTATAGGGTGGGGCAATATGGCTTTTAGCTAAGTCCTATCCAGGCTTAGGCCGTTACAGCTGGGCGCCAGCCACGAGCAAAGGATTGAGAGGCATCGTGAAGTGTGGTTGTCACAGGTGGTTGTGATGTTGATGTGGGTGGAAGGAAGAGAAAAATAACCGGATCGAAGCAAGGAAGGTATTTCATGCCGTGCCCATACCTTCTGTATAGGGCAGAGCAAAAAGAAAAAGGTCATGTGTGGGCAAAGGAGTCATGATGCGCTTGTGGAAAGTGTAAATATCCTCTAAAACCTCATCTGATCAGCTGGGCGCGCCTCAGCTTACCCCTCACCCATCACTTGGGAATGGCACGAAGATAAGAACCGCTCATCACCAAGAGTTTTGCACACTAACCTGTCTCAAGAGACTCTCCTATAACTATGGCAGCCGGATCTCAATGCAATTTCGTCTATCAACCCCTCCGAGCTGATCACCAGGAAATCCGGCTCATAACGATCGAGAAATGGTCCGATGCTTCGACCGACATCCGTTGCCAGATCGAGACCATCGAACTATCGTCAGATACGGAGTATTTTGCATTGTCCTATGCGTGGGGCGAACGTACCAATACCATCATGATCCAGCTGGATGGCGTTTCATTTGAAATTACCGTCAATCTTCACGCCGCACTGAAGCGGTTCTCGTCGAAAGGAATGTCGCGACGCCTATGGGTCGATGCAATATGTATCGACCAATTTTCTGATGAGGAAAAAAGCTCCCCAATCCCACTAATGGGCAGAATATATTTCCCAAGCTCGTGGAGTATTCATATGGCTCGGCGAGGAAAGCGAAGATAGCGATTTGGGCATGTCTATCCTGAGACGATGGGGTGATGGTATAGAAAAAGCTAGGGCAAGTTCGGAGCGGGAGCTGCTTAGTGACCCTTTGAGTACAGCGATGAAATTCGTCGAAGATCCCCTTAACGAACAAGATCTCAAAGCCGCATATGCATTAATCAACCGAGACTACTGGGGAAGGGTCTGGATTATCCAAAAAGCCGTGCTAGCCAGGGCGGGTATGATGATGTGTGGTGGGAGCTCGGCTGATTATACCTGCCTGTACAACGCCCTCAGCTTCTAGAACGACTTGCCTCATCTTGACTCGAGCAATTCACTCGAGTATAAAAAGACTCCATTCGCCCTTGGTTTGATGGAACATACCGCTGTTTCTACAATCAACGGGCTCGTACGGGAAAAGATTTCCTACCAGAGGAAAGGTCAATCTTACCGGCCAGACCTCTTTCGACTACTCAAGAGCACCCTGAGGTCAAGTTGTTTCGATCCCAGGGACCGTATTTATGGGCTTTTTGGGCTCATCGGCGAAGACCGCCTCCCTATGAAGCCCGACTACAGTCTCAGCTTCGAAGAGACGCGGCTCGCTTTCACAACTGGGCTCTTGCAACGATGGAAATTGGTTGACATCATTTCTGTGGCCGGCATAGCTTATACTCCGGAGCCCAGCAAGCAAAGGCCCTCATGGGTTCCTAAATACGCAAAGAACGAACAGTTGGGAGGCCGAGATGCACTTCGGGACATCGCCGCCACGCCAGTGGTCTTACATAGCATCGAAAGGCCTAGTTTCTGATTGCCTGTTCCCAAATCCGACAACTTTAAGCCTCCGATCGATCATCTGCGGCAGCATCAGCGAGATCTGTAGCCCAATCTCATTCGACACATGGCACGACCGGGATAACCATTTGACCTTCGATTGGATCTGGGAGTGGCTGAATCTGGCTGCAGCAGCGAAGATCCCTGGCCTTCTTGGGATGCCTTGGCGCCAGGTATTCTTCCGAACCCTTATTACATATCATCTTCCACGGACGACCCCTGTCTGTAACAACGATGAAGCCAAAGAAGACTATTGTCGGGAATATGAAACAGTGGTCCGCAGAGCAGATGGGTTCTTGACGTTCATGCGGTGGCTGGCATTGGCGAAGGTGCAGCCGAAGCTAAGCATCAACAAAGACAAAGTTGTGGGGATGGAGATCCCCCTTCAGTGTGATACATCGACCTGGACCGACGTGCGTGAAATGATTCAGAATAACGAGCTTAGCGATGAGATAGTCTACTGGTTACTCAACTCAACAGTCACAGCAGACGCCGAGTTACGACAGGAATTACTGGATCAGTTCTGCGGCCCAGAAGGGTCAGCAAACAGGCTGAAACTACCCTCCACTCACTACGGCTACGGATCAGCTCAGTTAAACCTCCACATTTTTCTCGTCGCGCTGCGGGCTACTTCCTCGAGATGTTCGTTCTTTCTAACTAACGACGGCTACATGGGGCTCGGCCCCCCGTATGCTCGCAAGGGCGATCAAATCTGCATCGCGCTCGGGTGCAGCGTACCGCTGGTCATCCGCAAGACTTCGGAGAACTTTTCCATTCTTGGGGACGCCTATGTTTATGGTATGATGCAGGGAGAGATCATAGATGCCCTAGAGACCGGAGAGATGCAGACCGAGGATTTGACGTTTGAGTAGAAGTCACCAGCGAGCACGTCGGCAGCAACTGGGTCAGCGCTTCTAGAAGCAACTCCATGGGGCTGGAATGTGCACAAGAGCAGCAGAAATGCGCCAGCAAGGCAGGACGACATAATTCTAGGACGCGCGAATGCATGGCCACGCATTAGGCCTAAATCCCTCAATTGCCCTAGTTATGAACCAGCTTAAATTAAGGCTGACATTTAAACAAGGGGATTCATACCGGTGGCTAGCTATTGGTTGAAAGCTTGGTGCGGCTGGAGTGACGGGGGTAAAGATTTGCATTGAGCGGGAAGAGAGACCGCTTCCGCGAGCATTTAATAATAAGCGCAACCGGCGTAAATTTCGTCCATTAAAAGAATCTGCTTACCTTGCGCATCGCTGGCACGTTTTGGTTGTCTCTTTATTTATCCAACCTTTCGGCTTGTTGCTTTTAAACTATCATCGAAATGGCATATTATAACATGCTTCGTTTTCAGCTCTTAATTATCACGATTACGCTACTTGCGAATGCACTTTGCGTGCAGGCTCGTCGAGGTGGAGGAGGCGGTGGTGACTCTGACGGTGGATCAAGTAATGACGGCGACAGTAGTAACAGCGGATCAAGCAGTGACGGCGGCAGTGGTGACAGTGGTCCTAGCCCCGAGGAAAAAGCACGCAATGATGTATGTCGGATGGAAATTGGTCATACCAGTCCAGTCTGGCTGCATCGATGGGTCGGCACATACTACAATGGAACGATAGTAAGCGGAGACAAGTCCCTGTAAGCAGAAACGAGAAATGGCTGTTATCTAACACCCAAGAATAGGAAATTTCAATCGAGCTCGATCGTTGTAATGGCACTTGCAAGGAGTCAGAAAGTACGGTCACCTGGGAGCTGACTGGTGTATTATCTATACTGGATCCTATGCATTCCGCTGCAGGGAATAGCAGACCATACGTGCCACGCCCAAAAAATCCCTTTATTGGCCTTCTATATGGATGGCCCAAGGGCGTCAACCAGTCCGAACTCCTTGCACATCGCGACGATACATTTCTTCCGCCGCCTGTTAACCTTGCTATGGAAACTGTCTCAGATTTTCAGTATAATGAAGTCTTGTACGGGCTTAATCCGTCCGATACTGTGAGCCGTGACAATCCAACCTGCAGGGTACAGGACGTGACCAGTACGGACGACAGATACGAATTCGAATGCGTATATGATGGACTTGGAGTTTACAGAGCAACGGACAGCAGCCAGTTCACAGCCCCCATAACCAACTCTAGCGGAACAAGCCTCCTGTTAGCAGAACCTGGCAACAACACTGTGCTCTCCGGCAGCTTCGATCCGAACTCAGCAGAATTCGAATGGAGAGGTCCCTTCAAGGCATTTGCTGGATCCTTCGGTCAGGATTCTCTGAGGCCGTCTTATACAGCGGGACATAACCATATAAGTGCGGATGAAGCTCTTTATGTGGGCGAATTTATAGTTCACTTTTATGGCAAGGTGGATCGTGAGTATAGTCACGAGATGGAATTTAAGAGCGGGGGTGATGTGAGCTGGGATAAGGACGAAGCAAAGATCCAAAACGTTACTTATTGTTCACAGGCCCGCGACGGATCCTCTTATAACCTGTGGGAGCTCTCCTTCTTTTTCTTTGTACTCTTAGTGGTTTATATATAGAGATGCTTAATACAAGACTAATAGAGTGGCTAACATGTGCTGATATCGGTCAATCTTATGTTCTTGCACATCTAGCTTAAATGGATCGCCTATACTTATAATGCCCTTGTGAAAAGTGTAAACAGCTTTACAAACTTTATCTAATCGGACCGCCCATACTATCGTCACCGCTGCTCAAGTCTTCAAAGTGCACCATGTGATGAGGAGTCTGCAAGCTGGAACTTTTTTATTGATATCTCGCACCAGATGTCCAATGAGCTTGCTTAGTCTTTCAACACTTGAAAGTCCTTGCAGTGGCTGTCGGAATTGGCCACCGCCTTTGTCTGTGCAAAATAGCATAGAACCAGTATGTCATTCAGTATGACGGCAAGTTCGCTGAGAGACATCAAGCTGCAATAGGACCTTCTTGGTAGATGTGTTATATACTTCTGTCCAGCCAATCTCGTCGCTGATATCTTCTTCCACAAGACCCTGTAGCCCAAAGTCGAGGTCGGTAGGTCTTATCTGAATCGGCTGCTAAAGACCGAGTGCTATAGTCCTGTCACGGATGATACAGCACCACCAAAGCCGCTTAAGAGTGACTTTTCCCCCATGGTTGAAATGAGGTGTTGTATTTGTCTGCTTCCGCTGCTCCAACGAATTGAATTGCGGTAGCAAGCCAGTAAGTGCTCGCCCGGTCATCAATTCTTGTCACATAGTAGGTCAGCATGAGAGCGCATTGAGCTTTACTTATATTATCTCTTGCGCCAACGAGATGGAAAATGGCCTAAATCACATGAGTATTCATGGAATGCGTTCAGGATCCGGCTAGTCTTAGGTACTTTGCAGCGGCGGTAAGAACAAGATCGTGCTTCTTGAACAGACGAGATGCTAATAAATCGAAGCGTGAAATCAGGCACAAACTGTGGGGTGCTGACCGCATTATATAAAAGGGAACACAGCGGGTCGTTTGATAAGCGAGCCAATCCTACCTTCTCCCAAAAGGCTACCTCTCGCCTGATCGGAGGTCGTGGGGTTATGGGGTTCAGATCTTGAATAACGACTTTTTAGCGTTGTTTGCAGACAGTGTAGCTGAATCGGGTTGGCAGGCATGCGATATGGATTCGCTTTAATCTATGTGAGCTGAGGCTTGGTTTTCCGCCATGATAAGAAGAAGTAAGATATTGGTGGTTAGTCGCACCTCAGCGTATTACTGGAAGATAACGTTTATGGATCTTACTGGCTAGGTTGTCATAGAAGGCACGGAATAGAGTTGGGTGGCGATAAAGCTAAGCTGGATCTCTTCTGGCTTATCAATTCAGCTTGTAATTTATCGATTAGTGAGATAAGCTTTAAAGCGTGATTTCTTGAACTTAACTCCCAGACTTCCCCCATTTATTTTTCATTAAAACGCTTGGCAATCGTTTTAAACAGCTCGACTTCTAGTGTGCCTCTATTAATTTACTTGGCGCTGCGCTTTCCCTGCCTTGAACCAAGATGCAGTCAAACGGCTCGGACACTAAGAATGGCTTCGGGATCACTTCTGACTCGGAAGCGGGGCATGTCGGCCCGGTAAGGCGACGATTCGGATTCAACTTCAGCCTCGAAGTTCACCAGGAAGAGAGCTCTTTTGCAACGACGAAGAACACGTCCAATGCCGATTTCGACCCGATCCCACCTTCGAAGCGAACATGGAATTGGGGCGCCTTTGTGGCATATTGGATGGCAGATGCGTGGGCTGTGTCGAACTGGGAAGTTGGTAAGCTTGCTACATCATTTATGGTTACAGGAAGAGCGCGAATTGTTAATGTTTCGTGGCGTAGCCTCATCAATGATTGCTGTCGGACTAAGTTGGCGAATGGCAATTGGAGCCTGTGTTCTTGGTAACTTTCTCATGGGCCTTGTTATTACAGCTAATGGAAGAATCGGAGCTATTGCAAGTTTCTCACTTTGCGATTGTGGCTGCTCATCGACTGACTTGTTCGCAGCTGCACACCCCTTTCCCGGTCCTCGCTCGCATGCCCTTTGGATACTACTTCAGCTACTTTGTTGTGCTGTCCCGGTGTGTCCTTGCCATTGTCTGGCTCGGGTAAGTGCACTGTGTCCTCTTGATTCTATAAGGTTAGTGACTAAAACATGTCTTGTAGTGTGCAAACCACGACTGGAGGGCAATGCATGACCGTTCTATTGACCGCAATCTGGCCGAGCTTTGCCAACATCCCGAATCACATTCCAGAATCTGAGGGCATCACCACTGCAGGGATGTGTGGATTCGTCCTGTACTTCCTCCTTCAGCTTCCCTTCTTATGTATCCCGTACACCAAGGTACTACGCTATACGTCCTTCATCAGGTAGACATTACGCTGACAATTGCAGATTCAATACTTTTTCGCCTTCAAGAGTATTATCGCACCGATCATCTTCCTCGCTGTCTTTGGTGACACATTGCATAAGGCCGGTGGAACGATCAGCAACAGCACTGTGATTGCCAAGGGAACTACCATTCACGGTGCCACCTTAGCATGGGCCTTCTTTAATAGTGAGCGAGACAGGTCCGGTACTATCTTGCATCCTTGAAGCTAAACAATTTAGATCTCAACGGAGTCTTGGGTAACTACTCCACGCTCGGTCTCAACATCGCCGATTTTTCGAGATATGCCAACAAGCCCAGCGCTCAGAACGTGCAAGCCATCGTCATCCCCTTTATCTTCAGTTCGTTTCTCCTTTTTATACACCCTACTCAAATTGCTAATTAGTCTCAACAGCCATTGTCGGCCTGCTTGGCATTTTCACCGCAGCTGCTTCCCAATCAGCGTATGGCGAGGTTCTCTGGAACCCCATTGATATCATTAATTTGTGGATGAAATCTGGTTCCCACGGTGGTCGTGCTGCAGCTGCCTTCGGCGCTATCGGTCTGATCATCGTGACGCTTGGTATCAACATATCCGCCAACTCAATTAGTGCCGCGAATGATTTGATGGCCTTTGCTCCCCGGTATATCAACATCCGACGTGGTCAGATTCTCGCTGCCATAATTGGTAGCTGGGCTTTTGTTCCGGTAGGTAACTCCAGTTGTACCTTTGTTGCCATAATATCCCATTCTCTAAATCAAAGGCTTTATAGTCACTAATAACTCACCTTGTAATATAGTGGAAAATCTTAGCATCAGCTCAAAAGTTTATTGCCTTCCTTAACGGCTATACTATCTTCCTGGGTCCTATGACCTCCATTCTTATGACAGAGTACGTTCACCATAACATTTACTTATTGCATATTAACATTATCCTTCTCCAGCTACTACATTCTCCGCCGCGGCAAAGTCTCGGTCCCGGACATGTACGACTTTCACGGCATCTACCGCTACTCACAAAAATGGGGAACCAACTGGCGTGCAGTGGCTGCCTTTTTCATTGGCTGCACCCCTCCTCTTCCTGGCTTCGTAGATAACATTGTGCGAGCGGGCGGTGGCCACACCGGTGTCTCATTAGGAGGTCAACACCTGTAAGTTCTACGCTCCATCCTACTCTTGTTATAACAATGCATACTGACTGAAATCTGTCTGTAGCTTCTACATCGGTTATGTCTACTCTTTCCTGTCTGCTGGCGTCTTTTACTATATATTTAACTACTTTTTCCCAGCCCGTCAAAGTATGGTTGAATTCGCCATAACTGGAGAAGATGTTATTGCAGCACAAGACGCCAAGAACCTGGAAATCAAGAAAGCGGGGTTTATGAATAAGGAGTCTAAGTTGTCTGTTTAGGCAACATGTTAGGATAGAGCAATCTGTACAGGTAGGTTATTAGTCTTAGAAAGGCTTAGGAAGTAAAGAGACATATTGAGATTTATATTGATAGTAGAATAGCCTAAGCTAGCTGTATCTTTTTACTAGTAAGAATAACTTGAAAAAGTGCTTTGAGGAATGAACCCACTATGTTGAGCTTTGTCCAAGCGCAGGTCAGATCACACCTGAAAATGCCCGCACTGCGTAGAGAAGTGAAACGTAACGGGGTAGACTTGTCTGTCTACAGCTTTGACGAAACATTAAATTCACTGGTAAAATCTATCCTAAACGTGTCCTGCTACCAATGATACTCGATGGACAAACACTAACCGTGCCCGGTTCGATCAACGAATGAAACGTCCTTAGAAGCGCTGGAGGCGACATTTTGCTGGTGGTGGTTCCGATCTAGACCTGCCGATCATGTTGCAATACAGAACAGTGATACTTCTTTAAGAAGCAAAGTGGCGAATAAACCATAGATTAATTGTGAATATTCATTGATCCCATGCCCGGTTCAAGGCACCGCCTAAACGCCAACAACTGGAAAATAGCAAACGCGCACCACCACTCACACAGCAGGATGCCCTGACAGTAGATGACCTGGAGAGATATTTGGAAACACGAGCTGATTCTATGTTAAGAAGCAAGGTCTGAGGAAATAACCAAGGTAACAATAAATATAAACATTTCTTACTGGGTCTACACTTTCTCCCACACCACCATAACCTGCGTGTCCAGAACCTTGACATCGAATTTTCTCTGCTTACACAGAAGCTTCTTATGATTACCCCTCTGCGTATACGGAAGCTACTATTCTGCCTCACTTTCTGGATGAATACAAAATGCCTCTGCTCCTTCTGATCTCTTTCTTTTCTGTCTACTAACATCAACCACCTACAACAAGTATCAACAGCACTACTACTCGGAGTCTGCTAGTGACACACCTTGCGATAAAGATGCCCCCAATGCGTACTTACAGCAACGATACTTGGAACAACGGGATGTTTCAGAGTCAAATGACTCAACCTCCCATTGGTAATGGAACTATCAGTGTCGCCCAAGGTGGACCAGCAAACCATACATTGAGATGGCCTGGAATATACCGACCGGAACAGTATGGCTTCCAAACTCCCGGACCTACTGCCTCATCTGCTAATCACATGGACACCAGTTCGTCGCCAAATAAGCGAACAGCTAGCATGGCAGCACTCGCTGAGAACCCGGACGACGACGACGACGACGACG